>PVIY010028733.1:0-32778 GCA_004026745.1 Myrmecophaga tridactyla | reverse complement strand
TTTTTTTTTTTTTTTTTTTTGGCATGGGCAGGCACCGGGAATGAAACCCAGGTCTCCAGCATGGCAGGTGAGAACTCTGCCAGTGAGCTGCCATGGCCCACCCTTTGTTCATTGTTAATGTAAGATTTTAGGGCTATAAACTTTCCTCTTAGCACTGCCTTTGCTGCATCCATAAGTTTTGATATATTGTGTTCTCTTTTTAGTCTGTCTCAAGATATTTACTGATTTCTCTTGCAATTTTTTCTTCTACCCACTGATTTTTTAAAGATGTATTAGTTAACTGCCACATGTTTGTGGATTTTCCAGTTCTCAGCCTGTTATTTTTTGAGTGGTGCATGGTCCAGGAATTGAACCCAGGTCTACTGCATGAAAGGCGAGCTTTCTACCGTTGAACTACCCATGCACCCTCTCTGCCTGTTATTCATGCCCAGTTTCATTCCATTTGGATCAGAGAAGATGTTTTGCATGATTTTAACTTTCCTAAATTTGTTGAGACTTGTTTTGTGACCCAAAATGTGGTCTATCCTAGAGAATGATCCATGGGCCCTTGAGAAGAATATACTGCTGTTTTGGGGTGCAATGTACTGTATTTGTCTCTTAGATCTAGTTCATTTATCATATTTTCAAGTTCTCCGTTTCCTTATTGATCTTATGTCAAGATGTTCTATCGATAAGAGTGGTGTATTGAAGTCTCCAACCGCTACTGCAGAGCTATCTAATTCTCCCTTCAGTTTTTCCAGTGTTTATCTTATGTATTTTAGGGCATTGTGGTTAGGTGTGTAAACATTTATGATTGTTATTTATTCTGGTTTTATTGCCCCTTTTATTAATATATAGTGTCCTTCTTAGACTCTTTCAACAGCTTTTGATTTAAGGTCTGTCTGATATTAGTATAACTACTCCAGCTCTTTTTGGGTTACTATTTGCATGGAATATCTTTTTCTGTCCTAATGTCAACCTAATTTCTGTCTTTGGGTTTAAGGTGAGTCTTTTATAAACAACATATAGTTGTATAATGTTTTTTTTAAATCCATTCTGCCAGCCTTTGTCTTTTGATTGGGGAGTTTAATTCATTAATATTCATTGCTAAAACATATTAGTATTTACTTCAGCCATTTTGTTTTTTCGGTCATATGTTTTTTTGCCTCTCTTTTCCTTTATTGCGGCATCCTTTTCTGCATAGTTGATCTTTTGTGATGTATATGGCTGATCCTTTTCTCATTTCTGTTTCAGTGTATTTTAAAGTACCTTCTTTGTGATTACCTTGTCCTTTAATATTATATGGCCTACATCTAAAACCTACTAATTTGAAAATATATCAATTTAACTTTAGTAGCATATATATTCTCTGCTCCTATATCCTCCTGTTTCCCCCTTTAGGTTGTTTTTGTTTTACTTTGCCACTTTATATTTTGCACATCCTTTATCAGGAAATATGCCTTTTTCTTGCTCAAATGTATTTTTTAAAATATTTTTATTGACAGATCTTCACACACATACATTCCATACATGGTATACAATCAATGGCTCACAATATCATCACATAGCTGTATTCCTCACAATGATCATTTTTTTTAAGAACATTTGCATCACTCCAGAAAAAGAAATACAAAGAAAAAAGAGAAACACTCACATTCCAAACCACTTACCCCTCCCTCTCATTGAGCACTAGTATTTTCATTACCCTTTGTCCCTCCATTATTTATTTATTTTTATCCATTTTTTTACTCATCTGCCCATACTCTGGATAAAAGGAGCATTAGATACAAGGTCTTCACAATTACATGGTCACATCCTAAAAGCTGTATCATTATACAATCCTCTTCAAGAACCAAGGCTACTGGAACAGCTCAATAGTTTCAAGTACTTTCCTCCAGTCACTCCAATACACCATAAACTAAAAAGGGATATCTATATAATGCATAAGAATAACCTCCAGGATAACCTCTCGACTCTGTTTGTACTCTCTCAGCCACTGAAACTTTATTTTGCCTCATTTCTCTCTTCCCTCTTTTGGTCAAGAAGACTTTCTCAATCCCTTGATGCTGGGTCCTGGTTTATCCTGGGATTTCTGTCCCATGTCGCCAAGGAGATTTACACCCCTGGGAGTCATGTCGCACATAGGGGGAAGGACAGTGAGTTCACCTGCCAAGTCAGCTTAGAGAGAGAAACCACATCTGAGCAACAGTAGAGGTCCTCTGGGGATGACTCTTAGGCATAATTTAAGTAAGCTTAAATTTAAGTAGGCTTAACCTATCCATTGCAGAAATACATTTCATAGAGGCAAAACCCAAGATTGAGGGCTTAGCCTATTGATTTGGTTGTCACCACCACTTGAAAGAATATCAGAAATTCCCCAAGTGAGGAAATTGAATATTTCTTCCTTTCTCCCCCATCCTCCAAGAGAACTTTGCAAATACTTCTTTATTTTCTCCCCAAATCACTCTGGGATATATCAGGGCATCACACTAACCAGGACAAACCAACAAGATCTCATGCCTTATTCAAGATTCCATGTACCTAGGGTGTTAACTAAACTGATCATACAAGTTAAATTAGGTAATGTGCTACTCCAAATATAAATTTTGCACCAAATAAACATCCTTTCCTTTGGTCTCACACAGAAGTTAAAGTTTTAAAATATGGATGATATCATCCTTTCCCCTGTGTTCTGCTCTACCTTAGTCCTATCCAGATCAGCTTCATTCATATCTCTACTCGAAGTCTGATCCCTTTTTCAACTTTTAAAACAGTTCCTGTATGGGGTACTGCTGACTTTTATAGTTTCAGAGCTCTGACTCTGAGTCTCAAGTGTCACATAAATACCCAAAGTTTCTGGGAATGGTCAGGTATATACAAACAGCTCAGTATCTCAGAATTTAGAATTAGCAGTCATGACTCCAGAATATATGTGACTACTGTAAGAGCTGACAGTCTAGGATCCTTTACAATAGGCCCCAACCTGATAACCCATGCTCTCGAATTCAGTTCACCAAGTTTTTATATTATACTTAGTCCATATGAGTGAGGCATGATAATATTTGTCTTTTTGTTCCTGACATTCATTCAAAATACAATCCTTAAGGTTCAGACACAAATTACATGCTTCGCAACTTCATTCCTTCTTGTGGCCACTAAGTAGTCCCTTGTGTGTATACACCATACTTCCCCCTTCCATTCCTCAGTCCTTGTACCCTTACAATGGCCACCTCCATCCATTGTGAATTGTGAACACTGCTGCCATAAACACAGATGTACAAATGTCCATTCCTGAGCAGTGGGATTGCAGGATCCCATGGCAGCCCCACCCCTGGCCTCCCATGGAGCCACCACCCTGCCCTCCAAGGGGCTGCACCTCTCATTTCCCTACTGGCAGTGAATGGGTACATCTCTTTCTCCAATTTTCTCTAGCACTTCTCTGTTCACTTTTAAACAATTTTATTCACATATCATATAACCCAACCTAAGCAAATAGAAATGCCTTCGCCATCATAATCTATATGAAGATTTTTCTTTTTCTTCTGCAAAGAATCCACACTCCTCCTGCATGCCCCCTTCTGCTGACATTTAGCTTTGGCATAATGCCTGTTACATTCAGTAGAAGCATATTACAATGTTACTGTTGACTATAGACCCTTGCTTACATTGATTGTACTTTTCCCTGTATTCGCTCAAATGTATTTTGATTCTTATATAAATTAAAGAGTAGAGTTGTATATCGAGGACACATCACTTCTGGTTTTGCATTTACCCTTTTAGTTACCATTACTGATGCTCTTCATCTCTTCACACTACTCCGAGGCACTCTCCTGCCTTTTCCTTTCAACCTGCAGAACTGCCTTTAGTAATTCTTGTAGGGCAGATCTTTTGTTGATGAATTCTCACAGTTTCTATTTATCTGCTAATACTTTAAAGTCTCTCATTTTTGAAGGACCATTTTTCTAGATAAAGAATTTTTGGCCAGCATTTTTTCTCTTTCTTTACCTTAAATGCATCACACCACTGTCTTCTTTTTTCCATGGCTTCTGATGAGAAATCAGGACTTAGTTTTATTGGGGATCCCTTGTGTGTGATGGATTGCTTTTTTCTTGCTGCTTTCAGAATTCTTTGCATTTGACATTCTGATTAGTAAGTGTCTCAGAGTAGGTCTATTAGGATTTATTCTGTTTGGAGTACATTGCACTTCTTGGACATGTGTATTTATGTCTTTCATAACAGTTGGGGAATTTTAGGCCATTATTTCCCCAAATATTTTTCTGCCCCTTTTTCATTCTCTTCTCTTTCTGGGACACCTGTGACACATATATTTGCACACTTCATACTATCATTCAAATCCCTGAGAAACTACTCAGTTTTTTTTCCTATTCTTTTCTCTATCTGTTCTTCTGACTGTATGGTTTCAATTGTCCTGTCTTCTCGTTCACTGGTTCTTTCTTCTGACTGTTCATATCTGCTGCTGTATGCCTCTAGTTTATTTTTGATCTCTACTATTGTGTCTTTCATACCCATAATTTCTGTTATGCTTGCTTTTATACTTTCAAATTCTTCTTTATGCTTACACACTGTCTTCTAAATCATCTTTATCTCTTTAGCCATATTTTCTTTTGCTTGTGTATGCTAAAGCTACCAGAATGCAATACACCAGAAATGGGTTGGCTTTTTCAAAGGGTATTTATTTGGTTACAGATTTACAGTTCAATGACAATGAAAATATCCAAATTAAGGTGTCAAAAGGAAAATACCTTGACTCTGAAGACAGGCTGCTGGCTTCCTGTCTGTTTTCTGTATGTCCTGTCTTAGCTTCTCCAGAGGACTTTTCTCCGTTTTCTGTGAGTCCTCTTTCCTCATATAAAGGACATCAGTAAGAGGATTAAGACTCCCCTTGAATAAAGTAGGTCACATCTCAATTGAAATAACTTAATCAAAATTTTCCATGAGAATAGGTCTGTACCCACACGAATGGATTAAAAGGATGTGATTCTTTCTGGGGTATGTACAGCCTCCAAGCACACAGGAGTTAAATCCACACTTAATTGGAGGAGATTAAAAAAACACATACCCTGGGGGGCAGGAATGAACTCTGTCTACACAAAAGGATGCAAGGACACTTCAGGCAGAGGTATAAAAATAGGAGGAAAGCAAAGCGTTGTTAGTGGCAGATTTTCAGCAAGTGCCAAGGGAAGGGAGGGGCAGAAATGGGTCAGACAGGAGAGAGGAAAATTACCCATTTCAAAATTGTCCTGTGGCTGGCCCTGAGACTGTACTCCTTGGGTCCTCTCCCTTTCCCTCAGGGCAGCATGTGGCTTTGTAAGGGTTGCTCTGACAGAGAGGTTGGATTTCTTTTGAATTCCATGGAGAAACTTTCTGAAACTGTTTTGGAAGAGAGTTTCAGCTGTCACAGTTTATCTAATTTGGAAAAGAGAGAAGTGTTCCTGACCTGAGGCAACAAACTAGATTAAACCCAAAATCAATCCACTGAAGGGATTCCTTTAAACTTGATAACTCAGTGGCTCGGCCTACGCCTGGAGAGTTGTAATTATCTGCCTCTGCCCACTCCTGGTCTCCGCATCTCCAGTTGATCTTCCCACACTGTCACCTAAAGAATCCTCCTCAAGGGCTCACTTTTAATTAAGTCACTTGTCTTCTCAGAAGTCAGGAAGTTTCCCCAAACCTGTCAGATAAAACTGAAATTTCTGACCATGGGCCTTGAGGCTGCTGACCGGAGGTGCCCTTTACCCCTGGCCCATTTTACTCATTTTCCAGGTGTTGCTTTGTTGATCCTCAGGCACTTGCAGGACGGTGGTGTTATCACAACTGTTGCATGTCTCAGAGCCAAGCAGCTCTGCTCAGGGGCACCCAGCAACTGCCACCTTTAAACCAGAAGGATACAAAAGGAAGAAATCTCTCATGTTCTCTGTAAAATCATAGCCCTCTCCTCCTTCTCGTGTCGTCTTTTAGATGGCTTTTCTAGAGTGGTTCAATTTAGCACAAGTTATTTGTTGATACTAGGAAGGACTGTAGAGAGCAAGCAAGAAAAGACGGACTGAATGAAGAAAAACAAAGCACCTTGGTTTAGAATGCCTTCTGACCTTTGACCGAAAATAAAAGTAGAACCACATCCACATATCCCTCTCCTTTGAGTTGGATTATTTTCCTTCCACCTCCTTCATTTCAGCATATTTAACGGTGCTTGTCTTTGGGACTAACGAGATGAATGTAACAGTGTCATCTAAAAGAGTAACTTCTAGGTGGGAGGACGTATAAAGAGACATCGGAGTCCACTGCCACCAGGCCATGCTGGGGCCACTCTGTACCGAGGGCATCATGGTCAGCGAGTGTCCCGAGCGGCGCCACCTTTTCAGCCAAGGCTTGGAGGGTGAGGACTTTCCAGGCAGGCCAGGGCAAGGGCTTTCCAGGCAGGGAAGTGGAGCTATGAAACAGTGGAGGTCAATCATCTCTACAGCTTTGATTGGTTGTATTCAGTTCATTGGTTCCCTGGTAGCTAGATGGCCTTTAGACGCCACTATTCTCAAGAGGATTTAAGGTAGAATGTGAAATACGGGCACTATAATAAGACAAGCTGCAGTGAATAAATGAGTGTGGGGGGCTAAGGACCAAAGGAGATCAGAGGTGGGAAAAGTGAGACGGTGCCCGCCCGGATTTGTTCTCCCACACAAACGTGGCGCAGTCTGTCCGCTTCTCAGGGGAAGGCCGCCAACTGGGGTAAGCCCGTCGGCCGCCAGCACACACAGACAGCGATGCCATCAGTTATACAGTTCAGGGCCGGCACGATCACATGAGCCCCTCGTTCAGGAGCAGCGCCGGCCCTGGCGTGGGGAACAAAGAGGAAGCTTCTCCCGAGGGTGTGCACTAAAGGCGCCTTCAGGGAGTCTGCGGCCGACGCCCTCTCAAGAGCGAGGCAGGCCCGTGGGTCGTAAGACCGTTTTTATTTCCTTTCCAGAATCTCCTGTATTTTTATTTTAAAGATGTTAAAATTGGATAAAATTTTCAAATCAAAGTACATATAAATATAAAATAATTTAACTGCCCATTTAAATTCATTCATTTAAAGGACAGAATGAAGGCAGTAGTCCCTTGATATAATACAACTTTGAGAACTAACATGATCCAATGTTTTTTTTTGGTTGGAATGCTGGGGTTTACTTTTCCTTTTAAAATTACCCTTAATGTCTTTATATTGATTTTACAATAATTCTTTTTTTAAAACTTTTTTTAATTGTACAGTATAACATATATACAAAGCGACAAAATAAAAAAGCAATAGTTTTCAAAGCACTCTTCAACAAGTGGTTACAGGACAGATCCCAGAGTTTGTCATGGGCTCCCATACCATCCTCTCAGATTTTTCCTTCTAGCTGCTTCAGAATACTGGAGGCTAGAGGGCTTAAATACTTTTTTATCATCACAATCAACTTTTTTCCCTTCTTTTTTTGTGAACAATAACATATATAGAAAAAACTATAAATTTAAAAGCACAACACCACAATTAGTTTTAGAACATATTTCAGACTTTGACATGATTTACAATTTCAGAATTTTAGGTTTTTACTTTCAGCTGCTCTAAAATACTAGAGACTAAAAGAGATATCAATTTAATGATTCAGCATTTCTATTCATTTATTAAGTCCTATCTTCTATGTATAATTCCCTTTGGTATAAATCCCATACCTCTCATTGGGATTGTTTGGGCTATGACAATTCTATCTTTTTCATGTTGGAAGGGTCTGTCACTAATATGGGGTAGAGAGATGGAACTATCTGATGTTCAGGAGAGGCTGGGCTAGGTTTCAGGGTTTATCTGGTCCAGGGACCCATCTGGAGGTTTTAGGTTTCTGGAAAGTTACTCTAGTTCCTGGAACCCTTGTGGAATCTTATATATTGCCCTAGGTATTCTTTAGCATTGGCTGGAATGGTCCTGGTTGGGGGTTGGCAGGTCATGATAGGCAGCAAAGTCTACCTGAAGCTTGCGTAAGAGCAACCTCCAGAGTAGCCTCTTGACTCTATGTGAACTCTCTCTGCCACTGATACTTTATTAATTACACTTCTTTCCCCCCTTTTGGTCAGGATGGCATTGTTGATCCCACCATGCCAGGACCAGGCTCATCCCTGGGAGTCATATTCCAAATTGCCAGGGACACTTTCACCCCTGGATGTCATGTCCCATGTAGGGGGGAGGGCAATGATTTTACTTGCAAAGTTGGGCTTAGAAAGACTGAGGTCACATCTGAGCAACAACAGAGGTCCTCCAGAAGTAACTCTTAGGCATGCCTAGAGGTAGTCTAAGCTTCTATGCAACCTACATCAGCTTCACAAGAGTAACCCACATAATTGAGGGCATGGCCTATTGATTTGGGTGTCCCTAAAGTTTGACACAGTATCAGGGGATTCCCTGATGGTAAGGTTTAATAGTTCCATATTCCTTCTCCCATCCCTCAGGGGACTTTGCCAATACTTTTTGATTATCTGTTTAATATACTCTAGGATGTATCCAGGCATTACAATAATCTATACAGGATTAAAGTACTCTTTCTTATTCTGTGTTCCCTGTGATAACACCGTTTCTTATGGCGCCTTCGGTGTAGGCTGAGGACACATTTCCAAGGCACAAGTGAGCATAAGAATATCTTCACTGCTCAGCGTTAAACATCCATCGAGCCTTTTCACTGTTTTTTTTTTTTTTTTTTACCTTTTTAAACCGTGGTAGTAGTTGAGTTTCCTATACTTAAAACTTTTCCAGAAAAAAATGATCACAGAGGTCGTATAGCTTCGGTCTGACTGTTCATTGATCTGGGTGTTGGTGGGTTTTGTAGTCCTTCCTTGGGTTCTTTCATTTACGTTTGTTATGATGTCATCCACTTTTTCACCCTGCTGCTTTGCAATCATTTGCCCTGTTTTGTCTATTAGATACTGAAATCCTTGCAGGGGACCCAGAAACAGAGTCTAGTTCTCAGGGTTGGCTGTGGTGCCCTTGGTGGGCTCCATGGACACTCTGGGGCAGTGCTGCCTGGCTCCTGTGTTTGCTTTCCCTCCTTTCACAAAGTAATTCTGATCCCTTTGCTCTTTTCCAATCTTATTGCCCCTGGAAATACTGCCCAGTACATTAGTTTGATGATGGTTAAAAACTTGGCAACTTTTATTTTAATATCCCCAATTTAATAGGCACCTAAAAATAAAAAATATCCTTGATTCCTAGGAAGAGAAGATCATAATACCTTCGGCCATTTTCAAACGAGACCTATTTATTCCAGTGTAAATCTAAAAGACTTTAATTGTGTGATGAAAGGAACTACAAATTTCAATACTTACATTTAGTTCTGCAACATTAACAGCCCATATTAGATTTATATTGTAATTTCTTTCCACCCATACAAATCTATCAGTTTTTTTTATAAGATTAGAATGCTTGTTAAAAATAATTCTTATATATCAACCTAAATAATGCTTCTATCTAAATATATCAATTCTTAGTTAATCTATATTCAGGACTATTTATGAGAGAGACAACTGGATTATTTAAAAAATGCAATGCACCAGAGCAATTACCACAATAGGAGACTCTGTCATAGGTTTCATGGGGCAGCAATCCTCAGCTGTAATCTCAGCTGTACGAAGGGCTGAAGGATGAGCTATTTATAAAATGATTGCAAAATGATACACAACAAATCTATTTCTCCGTAGCAGTTCAGCTGAGGGGAAATGCTTCCCTTCTGTGATGGCCTCAGTTTTACACCAAAAGGAGAAATAGTTGTATAATTCTTAATTTAGAAATATTGTAACCTTCCTGGTAACCTAGCTTAAAATTCAAAGAACAAAACCAAGTCTGACTCCAAAAGTAAATAATCAAAAAAGGGGCAAAGATGAAATATGAAAGTTGTTAATGATATAGTATAAAAAATAACCAAGAAGCTTTTAGAAAAGAAAAACCCTCAAGTTTATTGCTGTGAACTTGAGGCTGTGCCTTTCCAGTTCTGCTGGTGTGATTAGATCCTAGAAAGAAAAGAAAAAAGCTCACACAATCAAATTTAAACAAAACTGATTTTATGTATTAATGTAGCATGGAAATGGTCCCTCCCAGGTAGAGCAGCCAGTTTGGGAAATCTAAATAAAAACTAGAAGCAATCTTGATCTCCAGTGATGGTGTATGTGATGGAGGAAAGTTTGCTGACAGGTGTTTCAGTGTGTCTCTCCCCTCCTCAGCTGGTAGAAGATCTCAGCTGGGGTGAGCTCAGGAAGCTGAAATGACTTCTCAGATAATTCCAGTGTGCAAGGCGCTGGACTTGAGAGACAGAAATTGCCGAGAAGGAACCATTCAGAGTCCTCTAGATCCCCATTTAGTATATCAGCAGCCAAGCCTGGGGGCCAGGCCTGCAATGTCCACCCCCCAGTCTCCCTAGGGAGGAGGAGGGGAGGGGGGCACAGGCCTGCAATGTCCACCCCCCAGTCTCCCTAGGGAGGAGGAGGGGAGGGCGGCACAGGCCTGCAATGTCCACCCCCCAGCCACCCTAGGGAGGAGGGGAGGGGAGCGGAGAGGGAGACTGAGAGATGGGCCGGTTCATGGACGAGAGACCACAGACAACCAAATGGACTGTTGGAATCACAGTCATTCGAGTCATTCACTGAGTCGATGGTAAGAAAGAATTTTGCACCAATAACCAACTCACACACACACACGCACACACCTGAAAGACATTCCATCAAATGGCGCTGACTGTGTGTGCAGTGCACGCTGATATTTTCTATTTTCCAGCACATTCTACTCTCTTTCTCTCTCTCTTTGCACACGATGGCTGTAAGCCACTGTTCCAGGGATGAGGATAACTAGTGGGCCACCCCTTCCGCTTGAAAATGCTGCTTTAAATTTGGATTGCTTATACTTCGCTAATTTTTTATTACTTAGCTAATTTTTTCCCTGGTTGCTACCCTGGACTTGGCTGAGAGGCAGTCTCCAGATCAGTAGGAGGGGAAAATGGACCAGCAAGGACTGACCTTCACCACCCAGCCAAGTGGCGGGTGAGGGAAATGTCGAGAGCCCATCTCGCAAGCTTCCTCTTGCCCGCAGTTAAGGTCCCTCTCACATTGTGGGGTTCACCTACCATGTCGCAGGGCGGGCTGGACTGTGCACCATACCGGCTGAGGTGCAAAGTGCTCAAAAATTAGTGTGGCTCTCCCTCTGCCTTTCATCTATTTATTTAACATTTTTTTTTTTTTTTGCATGGGCAGGCACTGGGAATTGAACCCAGGACTCTGGCATGGCAGGCGACAACTCTGCCACTGAGCTACCATAGCCCCTTTCATATAGATATGAATCTATATGAAAATATAGATATGAATCTATATTCATATGTATATAGATATTTCTGGGTCTTTCTACCAATTTATTTAGCTGGCTTGCCAGATAGTATAATTACACATTGTTCATCAAAACGGTCTGATGATTGCAAAATTATATTTTGAATTTTAGAAATTATGATGGTAGTCTTTTGTTTGACACGGCATCACTGGCTAAATGCTGTCTTCATCTGACCATAACGTGACATGCTTGCCAAGAAAATGCTGAGGGGGCTGTGACCTTGGAGGGAGCGAACTTCCCTCCTGCCCGGCGCCCGTGCCCGCGTGGGGTCAAGCGCCCACACAGCCCACATCAGTCAAGCCATCGGCTTCTCTAGCCTCCAAATGCTGGCTGAAGCCGTGTAGAATCTGTATCTATTCTGTCAATTAATCAATACATTCTTTTAAGGATAGTGTTCTAGTCTGCCAGCTGCTAGAATGCAATATACCAGAAACAGAATGGCTTTTAAAAGGGGGAACTTAGTAAGTTGCTAGTTTACAGTTCTAAGGCTGAGAAAATGTCCCAATTAAAACAAGTCTATAGAAATGTCCAATCCAAGGCATCCAGGGAAAGATACTTGGTTCAAGAAGGCCAATGAAGTTCAGGGTTTCTCTCTCATGGTGAACACAGCACTTCTTCTCCTGGCTTCCTGTTCTATGAAGCTCCCCAGGAGGGACTTTCCTTCTTCATCTCTAAAGGTCGCTGGCTGATGGACTCTACCTCTCATGGCTGTGTTGTTCTGCTCTGCTTTCTCTGAATCTTGCATTCTTCAAAAGGTTTCTTCTTTTATAGGACTCCAGAAACTAAATCAAGACCCAACCAAATGGGTGGAGACATGCCTCAACCTAATCCAGCTTTACAACCACTCTTGATTAAATCACATCTCCAGGGAGATGATCTGATTACAGCTTCAAACATACAGTATTGAATAGGGATTATTCTGCCTTTCTGAAATGGGATTTTGATTAAAACATGGCTTTTCTAGAGGACATATATCATTTCAAACCAGCACAGATAGTATATTCAGAATTCAATAATTAGAATTTTAAAATCCTTGTGTTTTTAAAATTTTTGCAATCATATAGTCAGTCTCATGTAATTTACTGTTTACAATCTAATGGTTTTACAATTGGGATTGATACTTTATTTTGTTTTGTTTTAAATGATTTATTATATTTTATTTTTAATAGAATCTTCTGATTTTCCTTGGTTTTAGTTTTATATAGTCAATCTATTTTATTGATTGTTGGATTAATAATAATAATAATTGAAACATTCCTTCAGAAGATAGGAAAAACCTACTGGCATCTATATGACTGGCATTTATTAAAGCTATATCTCTAAAAAGATTAATTTTACAAATGTTAAACTACTGCCTTCCTGTGATTTCTTTTGACATGAATATGCCATGGCTGATAGAGATAGCAAGTAGCTTTTTCATTCCTAACACATGAGGCTGCTCACCAGATTGAAACAATCTTCCCGTGTTTATTTGAAACCCCAGCTGTTATATTATTTAACTCTCTCTGATGTTTAAGTCACCTTTTAATGAAAAGACTTAAAGGGATTTCTTCAAATTATGTCTTTTATTGCATCATCCAAGAGGTAGTTGAATACAGTGCCAAATTAGGACATCAAGAGATTTTTCTAAGATTTGGAGTGAAACTTCAGACCTACTCCACTGGCCCTGCTTACAACATTCAACAAAGTTTTCATGAAAACATTTTTTAGTGAAGCTATTTTGTCTAAGTGCTGGCCATAAAGTTTGATATATTGCTTCATATATATTAATTAGTCCACCTCTATGAGATCCGCAAAAGCCATTTAATCATCCCAAAATATTGAATTTTGTAGTTTAATTAAGATATTAAACCATTTTCTATAAAAGTTGAAATGGAGTTGATAATGATAAATTTGTTTTCACAAAATAATTATTTCCTTTCTCATTTCAGTACATATATTAAAATAAATGGGACCATTAAGCAAGGCCACATTCATTTTTTAAAGTCCCAGTAAACCTGAAAGTACCAGGGTTTTAAAAACTTACATAATAGGTTGTAATACCATTAAAAATTTTTTTTTCTTGAACCACGATCTTTAACAGGGCATGACTGCCATTTTGATATAATATTTAGATGTTTAGGAAATTCAGTGTTTGGTAATATAATTTGAAGCATCATCCACATCTAATATCTTCCAGTATTAAAGCGAATCCACTCATATCTGTGTTGAAAAGGTCATTTTTTTTTCATCCCAGGAATACAAACTTTGTCAATTGTCTGCTGATTCTTGCACCTTATTAGAAGAGCTTCTTCATTGTTCTAAGGTTTTGCATCAAATCAGTGCTTAACCTGGGTTGAGAGTCATTGTAAATCTTTGTTCTGCTGCACATTCATAAAAACTGTGATATTTAAAAGTTATGAATCGTATCCAAACTTTGTTGCCTCTTTTGTTTGGGCATTTGTTTTTTGTTTATGAATTTTGTATGAATTTATAAACTTCAGAACATTGCACTCGAGAATTAAGGCCTCTGCAAGAATTACAAGACGTGCAACAAAATTTAAGGAAGTAAAGTCTTAGGAGGCCGCAGGAGCAGAGGCGTTGAGGACGATGAGAAGCCGGGGATCTCCCTGGGGCGCAGGGGGCAGGTGGGGATGCGCGGGGGCCACGCACCCGGGCCGGGCGGTGTGGGACGAGCTCGGGGGTCCCCGGGCCAAGAGCCGGTTGACAAGCAGTTGCGGTGACAGCTTGAGTTAATGAATTCACATGAGCATTTATCCGTTAATATTAGTCACAGCAGTTGCTCTTCCGCTGTTTCCTGGCCGCTGCAGCCGATCCCGCCGTGGGGTTGTGCCTTGGCCGCCACGGGCCGTGGGACGCAGCAGCCACGCTCAGAAGCCCGCCCTCCGGACACCGCCTCCTTCTCAGACGCCCAGCTGGACCGCGCCGGGGTCCTGCCCCAGCCGCCGCTCCACCCACAGTGTCTCTCCTTAGCTTTCCTTCCGCTGAAATGTCTCCATCCCGCAGCCTTTCCTGCCCAGCTCCTTCCCCCTTCAGCAGCTGACTCTGCGCGCCCGTCTCCCCGCAGCCCCCGCGCAGGGTCCGGTGAGGGCCGGGCTGACCTGGAGGACAGCGGCCAGGCGACAGCCCCACCTGGAGCACGCTCGTCCCAGAACCTTCTCGGCCCAGCCCGAAGCGCTTTCTCCCCCAGAGAAGGTGGGCTTGTGAAACTTCACACATTTTACCTTATATTCGGACTCGTTCTGAGGCTAGTGCAGTATCCCCTGTGATCGGTGAATAATTGCAGGGAGAAGTGTTTTGTCCTCATGCTTAACCCCTTGCAGTGTCTGGTACAGTTTCCTGCACCAAATGGTTAGTTAAGGAATATTGGTTCTGAAATGGATTAAAGGAAATGAGAGCCATGAAACATTTATTTCCCATAGACTCGGTGTTATTAAAATGCTCTTATAAGCTAACCAGCCATTCTTTTTAGAAAATTCTTTCAGATGACTTTTAAAAAAATATCACTTCATTTGTATAATTTATATTATAGAGAGATATGAAATTGGGAACAACAGGTACTACAATAAGCCTTAAACTATCCATATAGAGAGGGTAGGAAAGCATAATATGCTGTTCAAGATAAAATTCTTTTTTAAAGTGATGAAAACAAGATGTAATAATCCAGGGTGTATTTTGTGAAAATGGTTGATCTGGACAGGGAGTGGTAGATGGCTGGGGTTACCAGCAAATGGGGAGTATTAAAACCATGTGAAGAGATTTTTAAACAAGATAATCAAAAGTTGAATTTGGCCAGTAAATGTTTTTACATCACTAATAGAGAGCGAAAACAGGAGAAGACACAAAAGATTTTTTTCCAAATGTGTAAGATGTGATTGGGGTTCTAGGAGCATTGAGTATCCTGAAGCTGATGTTAGGTAGGAGATTAAGAAAAATATTACGGGTAAGGATCTGTTAGGGAGGCAAGGAGAGTGAAAGGAAACGCGAGGGGAGAAAGTGCAGGACGGATCTGAGGGTGTCTTTGACCGCAGTAGGGAGAGGAGAGTGGGGGGGGGGAGAGTGGGCACGGCTGTGGGCTGGGGGGCGTGGGCGTGTGCTGGAGGGAGGTGAGGCTGTTGCAGGAATGCAAATAGCACACTGGTGTACAGGAAGTGGGGACGGAAATGAGAGGTGGGATGGAGGTACGTTCAAAACCAGATATATCTGGAGTACACAACCACATGAGAGATTTTTAAAGTTCTATTTATGATTCCCTAACTTTAGTCGTTGAATTAAAAATAAATTGGGAAGCAGGTGCCAGCCTTCTATGGGCATTTTGCATTTGCAGAATATTTTTATGGTAGACTTTTCTTAGGACAGGAAAGCAAACACATACTTATGTGCTTAGCTCTCATAAAATGCGTGTATTTTATGAGACTTAAAAAAGTGCTTTGAAACAAAAATGGCTTTGCCAGTCAGTGGGAAGCTAGCCAAGGCAGTATTCTGGTTTCCTCTAACTCAGATGCAAGCCTGGGCCCCTCTCCATTGGAGCCACGTGAGATCGGCTCAGACTTGTCTGTTCCCTCTTGCGTAGGTGTCCTGCCACCCCAGGTCCAATGGCTGCCTGAGCTCTGCCTTCTGCTGGCAAGGCTCAGCGGCTGTGCTGCCCTCTGCATATTTCATGGAACAGCTGAAATGCTCAGACTCCGCAGTTTCCACAGTAAAGAAGCAATGTGGCTCCTGTGCTCCCCAAAGCCTTTTCACGGGTCACAGATTTTGCAGCTGATTTCGGACCATGGGAAAGGCTTTTACACCTAAGCCACGTCAAGACTCAGGCAGAAGTGGGGCCATTTCTTTAGCAGTCCCTCATCGCTTCACCGCTCTAATGGCTACGCATCCAGCTTTCCAAGATAGTTATGAAAATAGAGGAAGAGTGTTCTGAGAAAGTTCACGAGCAGAAGGTAAAGTGCCGAGGCGCATTTGCTCAGCCAGCAATTGTGATACGAGATACAACGCAGCTGGTTGGTTTGAGCAGAACCTGTTTTCAAAAGCTGGGCCTCTGCTGTTAGGCATTTAGCAGAAGTCGGTACATGAAGCAACGCAATTGCATTATCAAACAGTTTCTTCATAACTACAGAGAAGTACAGCCAATCAAATGATAAATGGGAAGAAATAAAAGGACACATAATTCCACACCATTTTACAAGTAGAAAAACAGAATGAAAAATAAAGAGAAGAGAACGTTCGGACAATGAGAGGGCTTCATTAAATTGTTGAACTGGAAGAGTCAAAAACAAAAAGAAAAGGGATTGTTTTTGTGGCTTTCTCCTCACAGGCCTTGTAAGAACACATTTCCCAGTGCTCCTTTCCTGATCCATCCCCACTCACCCAAGCTGCCAGAACTGGCAGAAATTAAGCCTCTGTCACAGGATTCTTTTATGTAACACACACTAATTTTCTTACAATATTTCTTTTAAAAATATTCAATTTTAAACAATATCAGGAATCTTGTATAGAGATTTTGTTTGAACCAGGAGATGGAAATGTAATTTAAAAATTCTAAAGTTTCAAAATGTAGTCCAGGATAAGTGAAAAAGAATTGTGTTGGGAAATCTAAAGGAGAAAAACATACATCTTTCTTTATCAAGAATTTCTCATTAATCGTAGCAAATAAGTAAGTTCCTTGAAATGAACTTACTGTTTTCCAATCAGATGTTAAACACTCAAATAAGAAGTATTTGAGAAGAGTTCAGCGCTCTTGTTTTAAAAAAAAGTTTACACATCAGTGATTTATCCTTTTCAGTAATTCCTGTTAACTGTGGTGATTCATGTTGCTGATGGCAAAGCTGGTTCGGGCAAACATGGCAGCCTTTGTCTGCACTCCTTGGGGATTTTTACTAAAGCATTTCATGGGGTGCTTCCCTTTTATTTTCTTTTGATGCTGCGCAGTTCTGCCTGTCAGCGTCTCTGTGGTGACTGGTCACAGCAGCCAGCAGCTAGTAATTGCATGTGATGTCCCTGAGGTAGGGAGAAGCCCCTCAAAAATGTCTACATCCCAATCCCTGGAACCTCTGAAAGGCAGAAGGGATTTTGCAGATGTGATTCAGTAAGGACCTTGAGGTGGGGAGCTTTTCCTGGATTATCACCATGGGCCAAAGTACCCACCTGAGTCCTTACAGGTGGAGATCCTTCCCTGGCTTTGGTTGGAGGGAGGGAAGAGAGGAGGGAGGGTCAGAGGCTGCAACCTCACAGGCTCTGAAGGTAGGGATAGGAGCCATGGGCAAGTGTTCTAGTTTGCTAGCTGCCGGAATGCAATAAACCAGAAATGGAATGGCTTTTAAAAAGGGGAATTTAATAAGTTGCTAGTTTACAGTTCTAAGGCTGAGAGAATGTCCCAATTAAACAAGTCTATAGGAATGTCCAATCTAAGGCATCCAGGGAAAGATACCTTGGTTCAAGAAGGCCGATGGAGTTCAGGGTTTCTCTCTTAAGTGAGATGGCACATGGCAAACACAGAGTTTCTCTCTCATCTGGAAGGGCACATGGTGAACATGGTCAGCGTTCCTCTCTCAGCTGGAAGCACATGTGGCAAACATAGCGTCATCTGCTAGCTTTCTCTCCTGGCTTCCTGTTTCATGAAGCTCCTCAGGAGGCGTTTACTTTCATCTCCAAAGGTCGCTGGCTGGTGGATGCTGCTTCTCGTGGCTATGTCACTCTGCTCTTTCTAAATCTCTTTTATTCTCCAAAATGTTTCCTCTTTTATAGGACTTCAGAAACTAGTCAGGACCCACCCAAATGGGTGGGGACACGCCTCTACCTAATCCAATTTAACAGCCATCTTGATTCAGTCACATCTTCAGGGAGATGATCCGATTACAGTTTCAAACATACAGTAGTGAATAGGGATTAGAAGAAATGATTACCTTTACAAAATGGGATTAGGATTAAAACATGGCCCCCAAATCCATTGAACTGGGACAGAATAGTCTTTTCAATAAATAGGCATGGGAGAGCTGGATTTCAATAGCCAAAAGAATGAAAGAGGACCCCTACCTTACACCCTATACAAAAAGTAATTCAAAATGGATTAAAGATTTAAATGTAAGAGCTGGTACCATAAAACTTCTAGAAGAAAATGTAGGGAAACATCTTCAAGATCAATTAACAGGAGGTAGCTTCTTAAACTTTACACCCAAAGCACAAGCTGTGAAAGAAAAAATAGACAAATGGGAACTCCTTAAGATCAAGAGCTTCTTTGCCTCAAAGGACTTTGTTAAAAAGGTGAAGAGCAGCCAGCTCAATGGGAGAAGATATTTAGAAACTGCATATTGGATAAAGGCTTGATATCCTGTGTACATAAATTATACAGCTCACCAACAAAAGATCAAACAACCCAATTATAAAATGGTCAGAGGAAATGAATAGGCACTTTTCTGAAGAGCAAATACAGATGGCTAAAAAGCACATGAAGAGCTGCTCATCTTCATAAGGGAAATGCAAACTAAAATGACAATGAGATATCACCTCACACCTATAAGAATGGCTGCTATTAAACAAACAGGAAACTATAAATGTTGGAGAGGATGTGGAGAAATTGGAATACTTCTTTACTGCTGGTGGGAATGTATAATGGTGCAGCTGCTGTGGAAGTCAGTTTGGCGATTCTTCATACTTCCCTCTCTTACACACTATACCACCTAATCTTTTCTCCTTGTTCGTCTCCTATGTTAATCTGCCACAGTGAACTGCTGATTCGTCTTTGGAATTATCTCTTAGATTTCTTCTCTGTTCACACCCTACCGTGTGTTCATCAGCATATTCCCTCTAACTAATTTCTCTCAGCTCAGTCTGTCTTATATTCAGCCAGCAGGCTGATCTTCCTAATGCACAGCGTTCGGCGCTCCATACGAGGACTTTTGGAACCGTCTGAGATGACATTTAAACTCCTCACCCTGGCATTCGATGCCTTGCGTGGTCCAGGTTCCTTTGTTTCTCCAGCCATATCTCCTGACTCTTACCGTGCACTCTTTGTGCCAGCAGAGATGGACATCTTACTGGCTTCCCCATGCTCCGTGGCATTTCATGCTCTCACGTTGTGCATGAACTGAGTGTCCCTTCTCTTATTCTGCCTGCCTCTTAAGTCCATTTTAGCACCTTTTTTCTTACTGAGGCGCTTTCCAATAATTTCAATTTCAAAGAATTATTCCCCTTCCTGAGTACTTATTTAGCAAACCTTCCTGTGCATTACATTTTAGCTCCTGACAAGTCAGCTTAGCTCTTCATCCTCATGGCCTCATGATGCTGCTTGTATGTAATGGAAAGACGGGCCCATTTCATGGAGGGTCATCAGGCTTTAGTGGTGAATTTGTGAGTTATCAGTGAGTCGGTGGTGGTTGACACCTTGGAATTGGGAGCTGTCACTCAAGGAGAGCATGTATAGAAAGAAGTCTGCAGATGGAACCTGGGAGCAGGAGGAAAACAGGTAAGTAGGCTGAGAATGATTACAAAGGAGCAGTCAGGCAAGGGTCTGTGGGAGGAGACCTGGGAGAACAGGGCCATGGGATTTCAGAAGAAGCATGTTTCCAAAGAAGGGTTATTTCTGCATTAGGAGTGTTAAATATTATTGTGCCTATCAAGACGAAAGACCTTATGGGCCTTCACATCTGTTTTAGATTTAAATTAGATTCCTCCAGAAGCCAGCTTGCATATCATAACTCGAAGTTAGAAAAAATACTAAAATAGAATAAACATGAAGGCAAAATCTTAATAATTCTTATTTGAAAAATCCTTGAAGATACAGTATTGATTGATGTTCCAACATGTAACGAAAGTAAATGGGATAAAAAGACAGACTTCTTGAATCAAAGAACTGGTTTAAGAATAAATAGAGAAGAAAAGAGAGAAAGGAGGGAAAAGAATAATTTAGGCAGCAAAAATTGGAGGCAGCAAAAACCAATAGCTAGGCTATTTATTATAACAACTCATCAGGTTTTTGCCAAATTATTCACTTCACCAAGGCACAATTTAGTTTGGCCCGACTGCTCCTCAGGGAGACAAGCTGCTAATTGCATACACCTTGGCAGTGACCTTAAAAAAGTGCTGTGGCATTGAGAACAACTAACTTAGTTGTGTTTGCTTTATTATGCCGGTTAATTAGGTGAGACTTTGACTCGATGATATTCTAGTTTCATTGAGTAAATAGACCTACCTAAAGAAATAAACTAAGTCACCTGCCATTATAGGTATATAAAGAGTCTAGATACTCTCTGGAAAACCAAACTAAGCTGTTAGGTGGTCATGTTCTCCCCATCAGAAGAGAAACAATAGTGCCACGAATCCTTTTAGAGCTGAGTCTAGATGCCCCAGATGTATTCCATTGTATGTTTAGCTGGTGGGGTTTTTATTTTCAATAAAATAAACTACTTCAATTAAAGAACATTAGGTGATCTGTTGACCTGCCCATTTAATGCATGAGTTTCTAAAAAGCCAAAGGAAAAACGTCACAATGTCTGCATTTGCAGAGAATTCTTTTCTACTTTTTATCTCAAGGACAATTGATGGTTCAAAGGCACCATGACACAGTCTATGTTACATCTTAGTTTTGGAAGATGTAGCATATACTTACATTCTTAGTGTCCATTATAAAATTCAGACCAGAGCTTTCCTTTTATTGTTTGTGGCAAACTAATGATAGCTACCTTTAATGCTATTCTAAATTCAAGTCACTTTGCCCATTTAATGGATTGGGACAGGGTATGTGATAAGAATAAATTAATATTTAGATTTATACATTTTAGTAATATCTGAATATTTTTAACCGTGTACATATATTGCTTTTCTAAAAATGCTAACAGAAATTACATGGGTTTGGAATTATGGCTCACATTTATCTTTTCCCTCTTATTTTCATGAATTAAAAACAAACATAATAAAAGCAGTTTGAAGAAAAAAATAACCTGGAGTGTTCCTATGCTTAAAAGTCTGGCTTTCACTGATGGTCTTAGTTTGCCAGGCTTAGTTTCTCAAATACCATACCATGGGTTGGCTTACCAGCAGGCATTTACTGGCTCATAGTTCGGAAGGCTGGAAGTCCCAAACCAAGCCATCAGCACTGCTGTGCTTTTCCCAACTTCTGCAGCATTCTGATGCTGGTTTGCTGCAATTCTTGGGTTTTCTTGGCTTGCGTCTCTGCCTCCCATCACATGGTGATCTCGCTCTTCCATCTGCTCTTCTGTTTTCTGCTGTCTTCCAGCTTCTGGCTGTGACCTTCTCTACCTTTCAGCTTCTTATTTCTTTTCTCTATAATTTTCCTGTTAACTGGATTAAGACCCAATCTGATTCAGCTGGCCATGACTTAACTAAAATAACATCTTTGAGAAGTCCTATTACAGTGGGTTCACACCCATAGGAATGTACAATACCATTAAGAACATGTCTTTTGAGGGGTGTCTTAATTTCTAGCAGTGGGTTGGGGCTTTAGCTACAGGAATTTATTGTCATGGCTTTGGGGCAGAAAGGCTTGCTCTCTCCTGGGACTGGCAGGGTTCTGGCTGGCAGGCAGCCCTTGGGCTCTTTGGCTTTCTGGTCACGTGGCGATGTCCCTCTTCTCCCCTGGGTCCTGTTGCCTTGTGGTCTGGCTCTCCCTGAAGGGCTCTCTCTGGCCTCCAGTAACAGGATTAAGGCCTATCTGATTCGCTTGGGCCACATCTTAATTGAAATAACATTGTCAAAAGGTCCTTTTTACAACAGGTTCACTCACACTCACAGGAATCGAATCAAGATAAAAAACATTTTTTTCTGGGGTACATAACTCAGTCTGCCACAAGGGGGTCCATGTTCAATTGACCACACTGGCCATTATTTGAAACATTCCACATTCCACAATTCTCAGTAAAAGGTGTTAGATGGCCATTTTAACTCACTTTAGCATTCAGCAGTTCCTTAGCTGATTTACTCCTTCAGAGTTGTTTTCCCCACGACTGTGGATCTTATATTTCTGATCACTTACTAATAACTAAGATTAAAAGCATGAGAGGGAGGGAGGGAGGTGTTAGGTCTCAGAGGCGAATTCTAAGAGCAAAAGGAACTCTTGATGCAGAGCCCCCTCAGCCCCCTCCTCAGCATCCTTGGCAGGTCCAAGGCTCAGGTATAATCCTGTTTCAGGCCCCCATCCACTCAGGAGACAGTGCACCACCTGAAGGGCACCCTACCCTCGTGGCCTCACTTTCCCTTTGAAACACAGCTCCCAGAACATGGGGCCAGAGCCATTTTCTCTTTCTTCCTGCTGCTACCCAGGTGGGAGCCAATTTCAGGCTATGACCTGCTCCCTCCCTTTTGCTCTCCCACCTGCTTCCTCCCTGCTTTCTTCCCTCAATTAATCTGCTAATCTGACTCACTGTCTCATGTGGAATCCTTAACTATCGGTGCCTAACATCTGGTGCCGAAACCTGGGATGGAGATCAGACTGAAGTGTGAGTTTCCGGCCCCTCGGGGCTATGGGAACAGCCTTCCAGTTGACTCTGTCCCCCGAACTGGCACAGTCATTCAGGTTTCCACACACTTAACAGCCTGAGTCTACCGGCTGAGACCATCCAGGTGTGATGCCAGCACACATCCATGGCACTCAAACGTCTACAACTAATTCGGCCCTGGGTAAGTGATGCCTTTCTGCCCAAATCCTCCCCTTGAGAGTTTTGTTCAGTGTCCTGGTGACACTTTGACCTGCCTCAGTGCACCTGGCTTAAAATCTGAGCTCAGTCAAAACTCTCTGGCTCTAAGAGCATTTTTTCCCATGTAGCAGTCAAAGGAGCATGGCAGACACCCTAAGCGAAAGGCTGCATGCACTCTCCTGGTTCCTGACAGCAAACTGGGGATGCCTGCTTTGTTGTTGGGACTGGGTCATGGATCTGGACAGTTAGTATCACTTAAAGCTATGCTGCCCATCAGCGTCCAAGGGAGCAAGGTCCCAACACGCATCAGCCTCCCATCCCCAAGGACCCTGTAAGCCACAGGGGAGCCATGACTCATAAGCCCCCCACGAGCGGACCTCCGTAAGCCTTCCACAGTACCCTTTAGAGCAAAAGACGTTGGCCTTCATAAAAAACCTTCAAAGCCGTCTACCCCTCCAATCACTTCTAAATTAATGTAATGAGTGTTTCATGTCTGTTCAATTGTTAACTAATATATTCGGTGTTAACTATTTAATGCCTGTTTGTTAACCACTGTGTTCAGTCTAGTAATTAATTTGTATGTTCCTGCATTTGTATGAGTCAAATGTTCATAAATGGTTATGAATTATGAAAGTTATTTTAAAAAGGGAACCTTTGGATTGTATTAAAAATTTAAAAACTTTGGTTATAAGTCTATAAAAAAGGTTTTATTTCTGTAACAAAATCTGGCCTCACTATAATTTAAAATAAAAATATGACTATTATAATTAAGGTTAAAAATATTACAGTTAAAAATGTTCTGCAAAAACAAAAATAAAATAACATATTCAATCTTTTATTTGTCCTCTCAAAAGTATTTGTGTTTCTGTTTTACTTTTAAAGAAAGAAATTTCCTATTTATGTCTGTATACATTTTCAATGTAGAATCTCATACCTCTAAAAAATAAAAGCAAATTAATAAAAAAAATTCTTAAGCTCTATTTAAACGGCTTAAACCTTAGTCTTATAATTACTATAAACAAAGGGGGACATAAAAAACTGCCCAAGTACATTCTCAAATTCCTCTTAAAGTAGCCCAACAGGTTGCATAAACTAAGCAATGTAGCTGGTAATAATAACATATATAAAATATAATAAAATTTAAAATATGCTAATGCTTAAAAATTGTATATTATTGTTACAAATATACATTAATTAAAATATTTTAAGTATTTAATATTCTGACAAATTTAATTTTGTTTATGATTGTATGTGGTAAAATAATTGCTTAAAATAATGATTTAAATATGAAAGATATAAAAGGATGTGTTTTTATTAAAGGGAAAAAAGAGATTTGTCCTAAGATAAAATAAATGGCTGTTACAGAATGAGGAACCTGTAAGACAAAGCGTGAATAGATATAGTAAGTTGCTGAAGGTTTTTTGTGAAAAAAAAATTATGGTCAAAGTTAGGAAGGACTTAATGGGTTTATCTATACAATTTTTAAAAAAAAACTTTAATATTAAATAATATACTGATGTAAGACTAAAATTTAGTTTTCTCTCTGTTAAAATGATAAAATTTTCTTGAACTTAGTCTATTCTAGTAAAAAGTTGTAAAAGTGTTTTCTAAATAATCAGTGTAAAAAGCAGAAAGTCTGTGTTTTATCAAAATAACTTCTTGTACTTTATGTTAACTTTATCATGTCCTTGGCTGTGTCAAAAAAATGAATCATGTCATTGTTTGAAAAGGCTAAGTTTTTTTCCTGAGCTTTCATTAGCAAATATTGTTTCAAACCTAATAACTTTTAACATTTTGCTTTCTCAAACTCTAAAAATATCTTTTTATTCCAAATAGCTGAAAAATATTTGTTTTTTAACTTTATGAAAATAAAATGCTAAAAATAAAATTCATTTAACATACCTTAAGTTGCATAAAAATGTTTTTAAAAGATTATAAAAATTAAAACATTTTCTAATCTTCTGTCAATAATTAATCTTTTTACATAATATTAAGCAACAGTATAATAACTTATTTAACCAAATCTTCTCAGTTTTACTTACAAACATGAAATAACAAGGCAGCATCAAAAACACCCTGTGGTCCAGTGAATTAGTAATTTCCTCCTCAAAAAACAAAAGTTTAGGATGGGTCACGGTGTCTCAGCAGGCAGAGTTTTTGCCTGCCATGCCAGAGACCTGGGTTTAATTCCCGGGACCTGCCTATGCAAAAAAACAAAAAAAGTTTAAAAACAGTCATGACAAAAGGCAGCAAAATTAAAGGCAGTGCCAAACCCTAGTGCATGAAAAGAAGGTAAATGTTATTTATTTACTAATTCATAAGCAATAACCAATAGGTTAACTATTTAAATGCCTATCTAAAAGCAAACTAATAAAAAATTTCATGGAAGGGAATTATAAGAAAAAACATTATGGAAAAATAAATATCAGAAATTGTTCAATGTACTAATGTATCTGCTACTGCTATTAAAAATATGCAAGTTCAAAACCTTTCTAAATTTATTGTCAAATTTATTTCTAATATTTGCAGTCTGGATAAATCTCTATAGGTAAAATGAGTACAGAAAATAATAAAAAGTTAAAAATTAGATTTTGTTTGTTATAATCACTGTAACCTACAAGGCCAAAATAAATAAAAGAAGTAAATTTTTTTGTTATAAGTTCTAAATAATTGTAGAGAGTTATACAAAAAATTATAAAAATAAGTTCTGTCTGTCATAATCAGTGCTAGCCAAAATTTAATGTCTGTGTATCATATATTTAAAAAAAAAAAGAAAAGCTTTTATGTTAAGCTAAGTATTCATACAAAGCTAAAGTTAAGTTTTCTCTGTGTTCTATTAACAGGAATTATTTTAGAAAACAATTTTTCTTAATCATCCAAGTACTGTGTCTAAAATATTTTACATCAAAATATCTTTATTAATATTTATATTAACATCCTTTATTTCAAAAAACAAGTCTTCTCACTGCTAAAGAAAAACTTACAAATGAATTGTTCTTTCACCATATATAAACAAACTGCTAAAATAGTTTAACCTATTGCATAGGAAAAATTTAGGAAATATTACAGTAATTACAAAAAATTTTCTATCCTATTGTTAGTTAAATGTGTATAAATAAAATAATATTATTAATATTTCAAAAACTATATAAAATTCTTAAAAATTTAAAACATTCTCACTGTCTATATTATATCCTGACTTTAATCAATATGATGTTAAACGGTGGTATAATATTGTTAGTCATAGTTTTGATTATTTTTAAAAAACCTACAAATCAAAAAAGAAACAGCCAAATTGTCAGTTGCACTGCTCTGCCCAAATACATCTAGTGGAACACAGCAGGGCCTCTACTGTAATTTATTAACATAAAACAGCTGCCTAATAATTTGTTTCTAAAAATAGCTTCATTAAAAATATTTATAAAAGTTAGTCTATATTATAAACTTTGTTATCTTTAAATTCTGAAGTGCTTTACTCTTTGTATAGCTTAATAGGTTCCTAAAACTTTAAGTGTCTATGTAACAACATAAACTCAAATTTAATTCTCCAGCTCTAAAAATTAACATAAGTCCATACTGCAACAGTTAAAAAACTAAAAAAAAATCAAACTCCAATAAAAAGTGTAATAAAACTGATGTAGTTAAAGCCAAAATAAATCAATATACAAGGTAAAAATCATATTGTCTATATTTTAAAGCTTTAACGCTTGTATAAAATTTTAAAAAGTTTATTTTGTCCAAAATTTGCACTATCTAATTTAGTCTGTCTAATAAATTAAGCAACCTAATTCAACTGTATTTATTATAAAACCTGGAATAAAAAACAAAATCTTAGTGTTTTATACAAATTAATGCTTTATACTCTGCATTTCAGAGTGTTTGGGGCAAAAAATTAAAAATTGTCTACAAAATCACTTAAAAACTAAAATAATAAAACTATTAAAAATTCCCAGGTAGCCAAGGCCTCAGTTTTAAAGCTTGCCCTTATAAAGTTTATTTTTGCAATAATAAACTAAACCTGCTTAGTGCCTAACTGCCGTCTCCAGAAGGTCTCTGCTGTTGCTCACATATAGTCTCTCTCCAAGCCAAACCCTACGCTTCTCCGCAACGTGGGACATAATCCCAGGAGTGTAAGCCTGGCACTGGCAGAGTGAAACATAATGGGCCCTAACATCTCAGGACACAACTGACCCTGGCACCGTAAGACATAAGCTCCAAAAATAAGCCTGTCCCTAACATCATGGGGGAAAAGGGGGAAAAAGTTTCAATCGCTAAAAAATTTCAAATCGAGTAGAGAGGTTTTTCTGGAGATTACTCTTAAACAAGCTTCAACCAAATATTACAAACTGCCACAACATGGCAAACCCCAACCAATAGTGTTCCTAAAAACCCTAAAAATATCTAGTGCTCTATAAAATTTTACTTAAGTTTGTTTTTCAAAAATTTAAAACCTCCAAGTTATTCCAATGCCAAAAAAGCTCCAAAATCCCCAAATGCTAAATTCTCCAAAAATAAGAAGTAATTTCATCATTTATCCCTTTTCCTTTCTCTCAAATCCTCTTTCATTCTTCTCCACCCCTTTACGAGCTACTCTGTTCCCCCTCGTTGGGCCCTTTAATTATCCTCCTATTAATTTTCCTCCTAGCCCCCTGCCTCTTACAATGCCTATCTAAATTTAATCACAGTTCAATAGCAGCTGTGACCAACCAACCAACAAAATTCTAAAAACATACTTCTACTACAACTCCTGTCACAGCAAAAACACTGCTATCAACCCATTCCAACAAAGGATGCCCAAAAAACCCAACTATGCCCCACTCAGCTCAAAGCAAACTGCCCCCCAACCTATGTCTTTTTGTCCACAGAAAGTAGTCAACGAAAGAACACAACACCCCTATTCCTTCAAAAATTACCTCAAACTAAGCTAGGGCACTAACCCAAGCCCAACACCAATTTCATTAAAAAAAAAAAAAAAAGGCAGGAATATTAGGTCTCAAAGGAGAATTCTAAGAGCTAAAGGAACTCTTGATGCAGAGCCCCCTCAGCCCCCTCCTCAGCATTGTTGGCAGGTCCAAGGATCAGATATAAACCTGTTACAAGCCCCCGTCCACTCAGGAAACAACACCCCACCTAGCAGCCACCTTCCCCTGCCGGCCTCATTGTCCCTTTAAAACACAGCTCCCAGGACAAGGAACCAGAGCCATTTTTGTTTCCTGGTGGCTCCCCAGGCGGGGGCCAATTTCAGGCTCCCACCTGCTTTCTTTGGCTCTCCCACCCGCTTCCTCCCTGCATTATCCCCTCAATAAATCTGTTAATCTTTGACTCGCTGTCTTGTGTGGAATCCTTAATGAATCCATGCCTAATGGGAGAGGGAGAGAGAGAGAGACAGACTGACTCTGTGTTTTAACTCTTCACCTTTTCATTTTTTTTATTTTAGCGATTCTGAGATTGCCCGTTTACTGAAATACCATCTCAGCATGGCCCCAGCTCTTCAAACTGTTTTCCACACTATACTTAGTGAGCATCTCCTTTGGGTGTCTCCATGCGTGTTCACTTGCCCCGCGGGTGGGACTTCATCTGACTTTCCCAACCCTGAAAGGTCATGTGGCAGGCTGATGCTGTTGAAGGAAGCCTATAGGAGGATTTTCCTTGGAAAAAAGACTTTCAATTTTTATTGTTTTTGGAAGCTGTTGTATTTGTTAAAGCCTGATCTCTAAGCTCATGGGTTTAGCATTCTTTCAGGAGTCTTAGCTGTCTGTTCCCCATGTAAAATCTCTTTGGCTGGAAGTGGGTCTCTGGGGACCTGTCTTTGGAGATCTTTGGTTTGATAGGATGAGGAACTGCTGCTGCTTTCTATCGCATGGACAGCTCGAGGGGTCAGGGATTTCTTTGCTGTCTGCCCTTCCTCATGTTACTTCTGTCCAACTCCCAGGATTACTGCTTTGGTCCACCTCCCAGGGTTACTGCTAATTGAAACCACTTAAAACATGAAGTCATTAGTGCTTAGAACAGTGCCTGGCACTTTAGAAACACTAGGTACATGTGATCACTGATTATTACTTATGTGCATGACACCTCAAATTGAGATGTCCATTACATTCAGTGATGCTCAGTAGGCACCTTAAGCCTGTGAGTGGTCTTCTAGCTTCTTATGATTCAGTCTGTACCTATTCTCAGAGAACCATAACGGAGCTGGTGCTGTGAGTCTTAGTTTCCTAGCCGCTAAAACAAGTACCGCACGATGGGTTGGCTTAACACAAGTCCTTGTTGGCTCACAGTTTTAGAGGCTGGAAGGCTTGCTTCCTCCCATGTTAGTAACTCCTGGCTGGCCGACAGTCTTTAGGGTTCCTTGGCTCTGCTCTTTCTTCACACGGCAGTGCATGTGGTGGCAGCTCCTCCTTTCTCTTCTGGTCTTCATGGACCTCCACCTTCTGGCCGCTCCCCCTGGCACCTCCTTGTCTGACTCTCATTCTGCTTATACAGCCTCAGTGATCTGGAGTTGGGCCACACCTTCAGTGAAGGAACAGCTTAAAGAGGCCCTACTTACCATGGGGCCACGTCCAGCAGAATGAGAACCAAAACCAGGAACATATCTGAACTGGGGTGCAGAACTCAACCCACCACAGATGACATCGCCTCAGAACATTCTAGTGAATAGGATTTATCTAGTCTGATCAAGTAACAAATGTCTAGTCATCAGCGCTTTTTGGTTAGCAGAGAAATGTCATTGTAAGCACAAATGAAATGTTAAAGAATTACAATAAATAAAATAAAGAGATCTCTTGCCTGTGTATCTGACAAAATATGTGTTGAAGAGGCTTGCACAGAGAGATAATTTGTTCTGATGAGACACAGTGAAAAGCTTTGAAGTAGACAGTAAAACAAATCATTGCTCCTGGTCTCTTAAGAGGGAAAGTGACACAGGAGGGCCAAATTATTCAATTACTACATGAGAATTCATTGGTTTGTTCATTCATTCATCCATGCGTTTGTCCAACCCAAATATTTAGCCCTAGCTGTGCATCAGGTATGACATTAGGCCCTCGGGTTTGAGGGTGAATAAGGTATTGTCCCTGGCTTCAGGGCAAAACAAGCAAGGCAGTGGGCAGACGCAGTCTCGGTGGCCCACACCCTGCTTCTCCCCTTGCCAAGGTGTCTTCTGCCCCAGTACCCAAGGTTGGCTTCCCAGGGTGATGTATTTCCTTGTGACTATCACGGAGAAGTATTTTCATACAAAATAAACCTAGAAGAATCTCCACAGCATGTTTGTGCCATTCCTTAACACGTGGTACATCCAAGACGGCATCGAGCAGATCCAAAAGGGGAGGCCGTCCTGCTTGGGTTGACCCCCCACCCGGCAATGCCTCTGTGGTTTCTAACTCTCCACTCACGCCCTTGGCAGAAGGCTGGGCTCAGACTGGCTAAGCAGCACAGCACAGCAGGTCTTATCCCCTCAGCAGTTAGGAAAGCAGAAGCAGTGAGAACTCAAGGACAAGACGGTAGTGATGAAGCAGCCGAATGAGCAGCCGAATGAGCAGAATGAGCAGAAACTCAGAAAGAGCTTCTGAGCCAAGGAGATGTGGCACAGGAGATGGGAAACTAGAAATGGATTGAATTAAATGTCCTGGAGTCTTCCTAAACAAACAGCTCCTGTGGATCTGCATTAGATAAGTTCCTAAAGATTTAAAGATATTGATAACCAGACTGTTCATCTTGCAGCTCATTTCTGCCTTGTCAGACTAGATTTCTAGGAATTTTGCAGCAGGATTTGGAACAGAGTTGCAGCTGACTGGGGCGTTGGCCGGTGTCTACCAGGAAGCAATTGTTTCCGCTAATTTAAGGGGAATTTACTTATGAAGGAACTAATGGCAAAGGTGTAGTGGGATATGGGGGACCACAGGGGAGCGTAGGCTCCTGGGATGGGGCAGCAGATCTGGTATAGCTTCCAGGCTGAAGGAGTGAGGGCAGAGCGTCACCATCCTCCAAGGGAGATGCCCGCAGGACGTGACGGCACCGGGAGGCAGTCGGGTGGCAAACACCTGCCTTATTCTCCCACTTCCTCCCGCTCGTGCCCTCGGCCAGCCCAGTCAGATGGCAGAAAGCGTGGGGGTCTGTGGATATCGTGCCTATAGTCCAGTCTCCGTGGGGAAGGCCACAGGGTGAAGAGGCAAGAGCAGACCTGGAGGGGCAAGCGAAAGATACAACGCGGCTGTGTTTGTAGACGTGAGCTGCGCGGTGCTTTCTGTGGAGAGCAGCGGCAGGGCGGCACGTTTGAGTCCTATAAATCAGTCACCCACGCGGGTCAGTGCCAGGAGGGCGTCAGCGCCAAAAATGCACAGAGCACGCTGTCAACAATCGTTTCAGAATGCCTCTTCCTTTATCTGCATTTCACAAACAGCATGAAGGGATGTGCAGACCCAAGAGAAGTCAACAATCTGCATTTTAATCATAATTTCTTCCAGGTTTTTTATACCTCCCTCCTTAACTTCTGTCTTCTCTCCTCCTAAAATCTCCTCCACCAGTGACACATTCTACCTGTTGCCATCCCTCCTTCCCACCTTCACATCCCTTTCCTCCTAAAGGAAAGAAACCCCAAAACTTGGATCTGCTAAGCCAGACGTTTGTTAGAAGAGCCAAGTGTAGAACAGTGTGATGGGGCAGGGTTTTGTGGGGGGAGGTGGGTCACACTTCAACACGTTCAATGTTTTATCCCCCCTTACCCATAGAGGCGGCACCAGGGGACCAAGGAACCAAGCTCCAGGGAATTGTGCCAAGGAGTTTTCCGGGCTCAGTGGCCTAAGTACAGTCTCGATACTGATGACCTTACCTGTGCTTCTGAGATAAGCCAATGCCTGAGATGGTCCTTTCGAGAGATGCTCTGCGGTCACTGCTACTTAGGACAAAGCATCTGGTCACATACACGCGTATCCTAAGGGTTTCCGCATAAATGAGACACACCCAGTTCAGTGAGCTCTGAAGCAGAAGTCAGTTGCTGGAGTTTTACCTTTTTCTCGGCTCGGGTGTAGACAAGGCTGGGAAAGCCCGTGGCTGTCAGGAGCTGCCAATCCCTGTGTCAGCCTAGACACCACAAGGAGAAATCCCAGGATGTGCAGAGACCACCAGTAGTCTTTAGTGACCCGCCACGGTAGGGTGAACGCTGAAAATAACAACGGCCGTTAGCGTTATACCTGCTCGTAGCTGTGTTTACTTCTCTGGTTCAACTAATGTTGATCAAGAGGTAGAACGTGGAGCGTCACGTTAAGGTCACAAAAATAGGACATCAGAAAAAACACCACCCTCCCCTTGAGTGGCTACCACATGGCAGCAGCTGCGATGCGTTTTCTAGTTATCACAGCCAGCTTAGGAGGGGCACATGCAGATATTCCTATCACAGATGAGGAGAGAAGGGTTTTGAGACTTCATGGAAATTGCCCAGGTCTACACATTTAGTAAATGGCAGCATTGAGATCTACAGCCATAGGGCTCAGTTTAAACCTATGCTCGCTCTGTCATGGTTATGCTTTGCTGTTGGAAGCCAAAATCTGTACTGATCCATTAGATTAGTCTCAGAATTGGGAAATTAGGAAGAGATTAAGTTTATGAATGTTTATGCTATGAAACATCTAAGTTAGAGGTTATAAAAGATGTTCCTCTTAAATTCTGATACATCACAATCTTCCTGTCTTTCTTTTTTCTTGAATTTTTTCAACAAATTCAAGGATTTTATACTTCAGTGGATGGTGATAAGCTGTGGGACCA
>PVIY010028732.1:0-32792 GCA_004026745.1 Myrmecophaga tridactyla | reverse complement strand
GTTTTGTTTTATTTCTTTTTCTGAATAGAAGCAAATGTTCCAAGAAATAAAAAAAAAAGAATTGAGGCTGGAACACAGTCCAACAGTTTCAGATACTTCCCTCTAGCCATCCCAAAACACCGTAAACTAAAAAAGGAGTCTATATAATGCATAAGACTAACCTCCAGGATAATCTCTAGACTCTGCTTGAAGTCTCTCAGCCAGTGAAACTTTGTCTCATTTCTCTCTTCCCCCTTTTGGTCAAGGAGACTTTCTCAATGCTATGATGCCAGGTCCTGGCTCATCCCAGGAGTCCTTCCCCATGTTGTCAGGGAGATTTACACCCCTGGGAGTCATGTCCCACATGGTGGGGAGGACAGTGAGTCCACATGTCGAGTTGTCTTAGAAAGAGAGACCACATCTGAGCAACAAAGAAGGTTCTCTGGGGGTAACTCTTAGGCATAATTATGAGTAGGCTTAGCTTCTCCTTTGCAAGAATAACTTTCTTAGGATGGAACCCCAAGACTGAGAGCTCAACCTATTGAATTTGTTGTTCCCATTGCTTGTGAGAATATCAGGAATTCCTCATATGGGGAATTTTAATATTTCTTGCTTTCTCCCCTGTTCCCCAATGGATATTTGTGAATATTTTTCTCTTTTCTGGCCAAAATGCTCTGGAATTTATCAGGGCATCTCATTAACCTGTAGAAACCAACAAGATCTCAAACTGTATTCAAGATTCCATGTAATTATGGCGTTTGAATAAACTGTCCATACAAGATGAATTAGATGTCATACTACCCAAAATAAAAATTTTGCCCGAAATAAACATTTATCATTCCAGAAAAAAATTTATATTGTGTTATGTGAATTTACATTTACATAAATATAATGATAAACCTTCTACTTTACTCTATTTCATCCTATTTTTTAGTTTTTCCAGTAAATGCTGTTTTTGAGATCTAATCTCATTTTTCTAAATGCATCTCCTTTATTTCTTCTGACTGCTGCACTCCACTCCATCAGAGCACCCACTTGAAGGGCAGAGGGGCAAATTTCCATTCCAACCCCCAACTCCCGCAGCAGTGATATACAATATTTCCTGGCTTTTAATCTGTGTCAAGAAGCTAGATATAAAACAGTATCTGTTCTCTCTGCCTAAAATATTCTTTCCCCAGACATTCATATGACTAATCCCCGTCTTTCCTCAAGAATTTATTCAAATATCAATTTAAGAATAAAGCCATCACTGACACTTTTTGTTGTTATTGTTGTTAATTGCAGCCCCTACGTTGTCTATTCCCTTTTTTATTATTTAGTAGCACTTTGTGACCTCTTACATCTTCAATTTCATGACTGATTCATATGTTCTCTGTTAGATATTGGGTTCTTCATGTGTCTATTAGCTTGCACCTACTAGTCATAGCTTTGCAATTTTAGAGTATTTTTGGTTATTTTAAAATCTACTTTATCTACTAGAGGAACGTGTTAAAATTTCAATCTATAAATAATTGACATAAATATTTCTCCTTGTAGTTCTGTTGCTTTATTAATTTTAAGTCTATTTTATTAGGTGCATATAAGTGTATGAACATTATATCTTTTTGATTTATTATTCTTTACTTTTACCTCAAATTACATTTATGTGCTAGGAAAATTGCTATTTCAGCATCCTGTGGTTCACATTTTTGTTATATATGCTTTTCTACTACTCTGTGTACATTATTTATATGCCTTTGTCTAAAATTTTTCTCTTAAAGACAACAAATTACTAGATTGTGGGATAAAATAAACAATATCTGGCTTTGGAGCAGTTTATTCAGACAATATATATTTAATTCAATCATCACTTTATTAGTTCTAATTTATGCTACTTTATTTTATAGTTACTACTTGCCATGCTTTTTTTCTCATTTTCTATTCCTACTTTCCAATGGATAGAGTAGATTTTATTCTATCAATGTGTATATCCTACCATGGTCAAGACAAACATTTTAATGCATTCTCTTCTCCATTGATCTTGTTTCCCGCTGTCAGTATATTGAATTTTAGTATTAATTACTATAGATTTGCCTTTTATTTCCTTTTTTATTTTTTGTAGGAGAGTTATCACTGATTAAGTTAACAAGAACTTTTACGAAGGTGATTAACCAGGTTTGTTTTCCACAGTGTCTATCAACCTCCTGAATTTACATATCTGCTTGTAATACTTTCCATAAAAGTATCTTCATAGAGTATATTTTTGCATGAAAACTTTTGACACCCTGTATTCCTAAGTGTAACTTTATTTAATTTTTGCATTTGAACTTGATAGGCAAGTGTTTTGTTTGAACACTTTAAAAAGTATTTCTCTACCATCCTTTTGTAGCTACTACTACACAGAGAATGTTGATTCCAACTAATTTCCTCTTCCTTTGTAGATAATCTCTTTATTTTTCTTTAGAATTGATAAGAATTTCCCTTTCTCTGAGAAAGATTATGGTTTTTATTTCTAATCATAGATTATCTATTTATTGTTTTTTGTTTGTTTCATTTCTTTATTTGCATTATTTAACAATCTATGAGACACTTTTATATGAAATGTTACTTAAAAAAATTTTGGTACATTCTTGGTTGTCATTTATTTAAATATGAGCTCCTCTCTATAGTTTCCTCTTTCAGTTATTTCTATTATGTGGATGCCAACCCTTCTGCTTTTATCCTTCACATTTCTTAACTTAAAACACATTTTTCATCTTTTTATATCTTTCTAGTAATATTGTTATGATTTACCAGTTCACTGCTTTGTTCTTCACCATTTCCATTCTGTTATGTACTCTTATGAGAGCTCTATTTTAATTATTTCATTTTTCTAACCTGGTATATCCATGTTTCTTCTTTATAAGTTCTTTTCCTATTGTATATTTCTAATGCACTTCCTTTTTCTCTAAGGATATCTTTTATGTGTATGTCTATCTTCCCAAGTAGATCCAAGATGCATGAAGGATAGGACCGTATTTGAATCATCCATTTTTTTTATTCCTGCACCTATCACAGTGCCAGATAAATATAAGTGATTAAAAAAAATCTGCTGAATCACTGAAAGAAAGAGAAACATAAATTTAATTTATTAAGTAGCTTTTTAAATGTTTTAATGAAACTTTAGCATTTTTTCAAATCACATTATCTCAAGTATAAGCTGTCAAAATTTTATTTCCTGCTCAGTCTCCAGTATCTAAAACTGTACCTGACATATAGAAGTGACTCAAAATATGTTCATTGAATGAATGAATAAATAAAAGAGAAGTTCTTTAAATTAGTTGCATGGCAGAATAGTCTGAATCTTACCTCCCCACTGAAAATATGTCCACATATTAAAGCCCAGTACATGTGACTCTTCCTAATGCGGTAAAAGAGTGAATATTTTTCTATGTGACAAAATATGTGATTAAGTTAAATATTTCGATAGGAGATTCTTATCCTGGATTATCTAGGTGGGCCCTAAATCCAATACAAGTGTCTTTGTAAGAGAAAGACAGAAAGGAGATTTGAGAGAGTCATACAGAAGAGAAAGTATGAGACAAAAATTGAAGTGATGAGGCCACAAGTCAAGGAATGCTGGCAGACACCATAAACTGTAAGACACAAATAACAGATTCTCCCCTAAAAATTTCAGAGGTCCTACCAACATCTTGATTTCAGACTTCTGGTCTCCAGAACTACTAGAGAATAAATCTCATTGTTTAAAACCACTATGCTGTGGTAATTTGTTATACCAGTCATAGGAATCTAAAACACATGGTCAAATGAGTCCTTTATAGAGTGGACCCCCCCACCTCCATCTCACCCTTTGGAGATTTATAATGAACATTAATACATTGAAAGATCTATAAAGTCTTGAAAATGTATTTGGTTCTGTGTTTCCCCAACTTTTTGAAACTAGAATTCTTTCTTCACTTCCTCTCCTCCTAAAACTTATTAATAGACTGTGTGACTAGGGTTTTATAGAATACACTTTGAAGGATATTGATTTAAATTATCTTCATCCTAAAATTAGGCCATAAATAGTGCAAAATCATGGCATTCTTTGTAGTATTCTTTTTTTTACAAATCTGAAATTTTTACAGTAATTCTGTTATTGCTACCTCATAATTCACAAACAGTAACATTTCATATAACATTTATGATATAGTTCTCCATCTTTTATATAATTCTTAAATAGTATGACAACAAATACTTATTTTACTGCCATTTACTAATGATATCAAACTTTTATTCAAATAAGCAGATAATTGAAACTTGTTCTCCATCCATATGTTCATTATAAATTATAATGAAAGTAAGGACCAGCAATTCTAATCCCTAGTCGATTGAATTTTGGAAAAAGAAGACATATTTTGAAGCCAGAAATGTAAGAGAAAAATGCAGCAGACTGCTGCCAAAGCATCTCTTAAATCAGAGCAATTATTAATTCATTAAATATTTTGGACAAATATTTGAGTACCCTTCCACATACCAAGCATTGTGTTAGGTGCTGGTTTTATAAATCACAGTGGAAAAGAATTTAGGGAAAGAATTTTTAGTTCAAATCATTAATTTACATTTGGGAAAACTGAAATGCAGGGATACAAAGAAACTTGCCAAGAGTTACACAGTGAGTTAATAAACAACAGACTTAGAAACTGTAATAATATCCATAAAAACTTCTACTGGCATAATGCAGATATGATCATGCTATGTTAAGAATGAGCTCAGATCTCAATGTTACCCTTGTTTTTTTAATTATTTAAATTTATTGATACTTGTTTATAGTTCAGCAAACGGTTTTTCATGGTAAACAGTCCATGTATGTATGAAAAGAATGTGTTTTCTACTGTTGTTGGGTGGAGTATTTTTCAAATGTCAATTAGAACAAATTAGTTCATAGTGCTGTTTGAGTCTTCTACAGTCTTACTGATTTTCTGTCTACTTGTTCTATCAGTTACTAAGAAACGAATGTTGAAATCTCTAATATGGAGATTTAAAACCCATGTTGAAATCACTTCACTTCTATCAGTTGTTGCTTTTGCATTTTGAAGTCCTGCTATTGACCCACGTGTGTTTATTGTTATGAAATGTCCCCTAATCTCAGTAAATATTCATTGTTATGATATGTATGTTGACAGATATTAACATAATGTTCCATTTTACTAGCTGCTAGAATGCGATATACCTGAAACAGAATGGCTCTTTAAAAGGGGAATTTATTAAGTTGCAAGTTTATATACTTAAGCTGTGAAAATGTCCAAAGTAAAGCAAGGACATAGAAACATCCAATCTAAGGCATCCAGGGAAAAATACCTCGGCTCAAGAAGGCCGATGATGTTCAGGGTTTCTCTCTCAACTGGAAAGCCCATGGCGAACATGGTGGCATCTGCTAGCTTTCTCTCCAAGCTTCTTGTTTCATGCAGATCCACCAGGGGCATATTCCTTCTTCATCTCCTAAGGTCTCTGTCTGTCTGGGCTCTGTTGTTCTGGCTCTCTTCTGGCTCTAAAAGGGGACTCTCTCCAAAATGTTGTCTCTTTTAAAGGATTCTAGTAAACTAGTCAAGACCTACCTGGAATGGGTGGAGTCACATCTCCCTCAAATCCAAGGTTAATACCCACAATTGGGTGAGTAACATCTCCATGGAAATAATCTAATCAAAAGATTGCAACCTACATTGCTGAATAGAGATTGAAAAGAAAAGGTTGCTCCCACAAGATTGGATCAGGATTAAAACATGTCTTCTCTAAATTACATAACCCTTTCAAACCAGCACACATAACCTCCTGTTTTCTTATAATTGTTGTTTGCTTTGTATATCGTCTTTATCTTTTAACTTTTAGCCTATGTATGTCTCTGTACTTACAGTGAATTGTTTGTAGTCAGTAACCGGTTGGATCTTGTTTTGTTTCCAATAAGATGGTCTCTGGCATTTTATTACAGTGCTTAGATCTTTAGACCATTTACATTTAAAATATTCAATGATAAGATTGGGATTAAGTCTAACAACTTGCTATTTGTCCCATCTGGTTTTTATTCCTTTTTTCCCTTTTTCTGCCTTATCTTGGAGTAAATGAGGTTGTTTTCAGTATTAACTTTTATCTCCATTATTGCCTAAAATATATTACTCTGTTTTATTTTCTTTAGTCCTTTTTCTAGGGTTTACAATATGCTTCTTTAATTTATCACAGTCTACCTTCCAAAAATATTATACCAATTCACTTATAATGTATGAATATTGCAAAGGTTTGCTTTCCTCCCTTTATGTGCTATTTTTGATGTACAGTTAAATTATACATATTATAAATTAAAATGCTACATTGCTGCTTACCATTTTTAAATACACCATTACTGTTATCTTAAAGAAATCAATTATCTTTTTTTTTTAGATATTCTGTTTTATTATTACAATTGAATACATTTTTTGGAAAATAATTGCATTGTGTTTTTCTATTTATACAAGTACTATCTGATAATTGTAGGAAACTCAGAAAACAGACAAAAAAAGAAAGGAAGAGAAATGATCAAAGGAAGTAATTCTGCCACTAAGAGAGAATAGTGACCATGTGAGTGCAAGGTCTTCACTTGTGTTCTCTTTGTTGTTGTTGTTGTTGTTGTTGTTGTTTTAATTTTTTATTAATTAAAAAAAAATTACAAGAAAGAAACACAAACATTCCCAAAACATACACTCAGCAATTCACAATATCATCACATAGTTGCATATTCATCATCATGATCATTTCCCAGAACATTTGCATCAATTCAGAAAAAGAAATAAAAAGACAACAGAAAAATAAAACAAAAACAGGAAAAAAAATTTACATACCATACTCCTTACCCCTCCCTTTCATTGATCACTAGCATTTCAAACTAAATTTATTTTAACATTTGTTCCCCCTATTATTTATTTTTATTCCATATGTTCTACTCATCTGTTGACAAAGTAGATAAAAGGAGCATCAGACACAAGGTTTTCACAATCACACAGTCACATTGTGAAAACTTTATCATTATACAATCATCATCAAGAAACATGGCTACTGGAACACAGCTCTACATTTTCAGGCATTTCCCTCCAGCCTCTCCATTACATCTTGGTTAACAAGGTGATATCTACTTAATGCACAAGAATAACTTCCAGAATAACCTCTCAACTCTGTTTAGAATCTCTCAGCCATTGACACTTTGTCTCATTTCACTCTTACCCATTTTGGTCAAGAAGGTTCTCTCAGTCCTTTGATGCTGGGTCTCAGCTTATTCTAGAGTTTTTCTCAATCCCTTGATGCTGAATCTCAGCTCATTCTGGGATTTCTGTCCCACATTGCCAGGAAGATCCACACCCCTGGGAGTCATGCCCCATGTAGACAGGGGGAAGGTGGTGAATTTGCTTGCTGTGTTGGCTGTAGAGAGAGGCCACATCTGAGCAACAAAAGAGATTCTCTTGGGGGTGACTCTTAGGCCTAATTTTAAGTAGGCTTGACCTATCCCCTGTGGGGTTAAGTTTCATATGAACAAACCTAAGACTGGGAGCTCACCCTATAGCTTTGGTTGCCCACACTGCTTGTGAGAATATCAAGAATTCAACTTGGGGAAGTTGAGTTTTTCCCCATTCTCAACATTCCCCAAAGAGGACTTTGCAAATACTTTTCCACTCACTGATCAAATCACTCTGGGATTCATCAGGGTATCACCTGGACAAACCAACAAAATCTCATGTCCTATACCAAGTTCCATGTACTTAAGGTGTTCAACCAACTATCTACGTAATTTATATTAGGAGATGCACTAGTCAAAGTATAAATTTGTAACAAATAAACATTTTTTGCTTTAGTCTCACACATAAGTTGAAATTTTTAAATATTAATTACCATCTATTTTTAGCACCCTGCAGTAATGACATTCTATTGTTCTTCCTCATGCAAAAACATTTTTAAAATTTGTACATTTAGTCACTATCATTATACACTCTAGGCATTCCTAGATTATACCATCTCAACTTTTATCATCTGTCTTTCTTTGTGATTTCATTTATGCCCCAGGCCTCCTCCCTCTATCATTCTCATATGCAGTTTCATTCAGTGTTTTAACATAATTGTATTACAGTTAGGTAATATTGTGCTGTCCATTTCTGAGTTTTTATATTCAGTCCTGTTGCACAATCTGTATCCTTTCAGCTCCAATTACCCAATTTCTATCTCCTGATGGTCTCTGTTACCAACAAAATATTCCAAGTTTATTCACTAATGTCAGTTCATATCAGTGAGACCATACAGTATTTGTCCTTTTGTTTCTGGCTAATCACACTCAGCATAATGTTGTTAAGGTCCATTCATGTTGTTACATACTTCATAACTTTATTCTGTCTTACAGCTGCATAATATTCCTTCTTATGTAAATGCCACAGTTTGTTAAGCCAACTGTCTGTTGATGGACATTTTGCCTGCTTCCATCTCTTGGTAATTGTAAATAATGCTGCTATAAACATTGGTGTGTAAATGTCCATTTGTGTCCTTGCCCTCATGTCCTTTGAGTAGACACAGCATATAGATGCATCCTGTTTTTTAATCTACTCTGCCAGACTCTGTCTTTTGATTGGAGAGTTTAATCCATTAACATTCAGTGTTATTACTGCATGGATAGTACTTTCTTCTACTATTTTGCCTTCTGGATTTTATATGTCATATCTAATTTTCCTTCTTTTTACTCATAGTCTTCCTTTCTACACTCTTCTCCACACCTCTCTCTTCTGTCTTCGTATCTATCTCTAGTCCTCCCTTTAGTATTTCTTGCAGAGCTGGTCTCTTGGTCACAAATTCTCTCAATGATTTTTTGTCTGAAAATGTTTTAATTTCTCCCTCATTTTTGAAGGACAATTTTGCTGGATATAGAATTCTTGTTTGGTAGGTTTCTCTTTTAATAATTTAAATATATCATCCCACTGTCTTCTTGCCTCCATGGTTTCTGCTGAGAGATCTGAGCATAGTCTTATTGGGCTTCCCTTGTATGTGATGGATTGCTTTTCTCTTGCTGCTTTCAAGATTCTCTCTTTCTCTTTGGCCTCTGACATTCTGATTATTAAATGTCTTGGAGTATGTCTATTTGGATCTATTCTCTTTGGGGTACACTGCACTTCTTGGATCTGTAATTTTAAGTCTTTCATAAGAGTTGGGAAATTTTCAGTGATAATTTCCTCCATTAGTTTTTCTCCTCCTTTCCCTTCTCTTCTCCTTCTGGGACACCCACAACACGTATATTCGTGTGCTTCATATTGTCTTTCAATTCCGAGTCCCTGCTCACATTTCTCCATTTTTTCCCCTATATTTTCTTTTTCTGTCTGGATTTCAGATGTTCCACCCTCCAGTTCACTAATCCTATGTTCTGTCTCTCGAAACCTACCATTGTGGGTTTCCATTGTTTTTTTCATCTCTTCTACCTTGCCTTTCATTCCCATAAGTTCTGTCATTTGTTTTTTCAGACTTTCAATTTCTTCTTTTTGTTCTTTCCTTGCCTTCTTTATATCCTCCCTCAATTCATTGATTTGGTTTTTGATGAGGTTTTCCATATCTGTTCGTATATTCTGAATTAATTGTTTCAGCTCCTGTATGCCATTTGAATTGTTGGTTTGTTCCTTTAACTGGGCCATATCTTCAATTTTCCTAGTGTGATTTGTTATTTTTTGCTGGTGTCTAGGCATTTAATCACCTTAAATAGTTTATTCTGGAGATTGCTTTCACTTCTTTTACCTTGGGTTTTCTTGCTGGATGAATTTGTTGCCTATCTGTTCTTTGACACTCAGTTCAGCTTTATCTGGACCACTAGCTTAAGTTTTGTTTAACAGAGGAGAATTTTTCAGTTCTTGTTTTCTTGTTTCTTTCCCTGCTTGTGTGGTGCCTTCCCCCCCCCACCCTTAGGAGTGTCTACTTAGATATTATAGACCCCAGCCAGATTTTCCTAGACCAAACTGGCCTCCTGTCAGGAGGAAAGAGTCACCTGCGTCGGTTTTCCCTGAGGGTGAGACCCAGCAGGTTGAAAGACTTTCCTATGAAGTCTCTGGACTCTGTTTTTCTTATCTTGCCCAGTATGTGGTGCTTGTCTGCCTGCAGGTCCCACCAGCGTAAGGTGATGCAGTATCTTTAACTTTGGCAGACTCTCCCTGCTGGGGGTGTGGTGGAGACAGAGGAGAGGTTGCAGGCTGGTTTTAATGGCTTCAAATTACCAAGCTCTGGGGTCTGAATTCCTTGAGGGAGGAATTACACCTGAATTGGGCTTCACCCCTCCCTTGGGAGAGGCACAGGCTCCAGACAAGCCCCCCAAAGAACTCACTTCTGCCTATGCCTGGGGCAGTTGCAGCCTGAGAAGTCCTGCTGTTATATCCAAAGGCAGTCAAGCCTTTGTAGAAACACAGCCACAAAAACCTCTGTTTCCTTCTTTTTTTTTTCCTCCTTTTTCCATCAACCCTGCCCCCTTGGCACCGGGGCAAAAATGAGCGACCTCCACTTTGACCAGGTTCACCTGAGCTAGGGGCCTATTTTTAGCAGTTAGAATTTGTTAATTAATTCCACAGTTGGCATTTGATTGTGCTCAGTCCCTGCTGCTGGTAAAGTTCCTTTCCTTTACCCTCTGGGAAGCAGCCTGTAGGGAGGGGCGCCGGCCGCTGTGGCTTGGGGAACTCATGGTTCTGTGGGGGCTCACAGCTGGTGCAGTTGGTCCAGACTGGGGTACGCTGTGTGCCTGGTCACTGACGTGGCCCCAGTAGCTGTCCTGTACTGTTTCTGGTTATTTAGTAGTTGTTCTGGATGATGAACTAAAATGCGCACATTGTTAAGCCACCATCTTGACCCGGAAGTCTCTCAATTATCTTTTAAAAGAAATTAAGGCATGAATAAAAGTTTTTGATGTTTTCATGTAAGTGCTGTTGATACCTTTGCACAGACCCAAATTTTCCATCCAGCATCATTTTCCTTTAGCCTGAGAACTTCCTTTAATTTTTCTTGTATATCCTTTTAATATTTTTGCTGGTGACAAATTATCTCAGCATATGATTGTCTGAAAATGTCTTCATTTCAGAAAGGCTATTTTTCAGTTTAAATGATATTTTCTCTGGATATTGAATACTAGTTCTTTCAGAAATTTAAAGATGTTATTCTGTTATCTTCTGGACTCTATTTGCATTCTTTCTAGTGAGATTTCAGGAGTAATTCATATCATTATTTCCCCAGCTACTTTCTTAGAAACAGTTTTATTCACACTGTGCAATCCATCCTATATGTACAATCAATGGCTCCTGGTATAATCAAATAGTTATGCATTTACCACCACAATCTATATAAGAATATTACCATTTCTTTCAAAAAGAAAGGAAAAAAGTCCCAGACTTCACCCTTATATCCCCCTATTATTGATATAAACTTTGGAATAGTGCATATGTTATAATTAATGAAAGAGTATACAATGATATTGTTAACCATAGACCTTAGTTTTCCTTAATTGTATTTTTTTCCCATATACCATTCCCTTATTAGCATTATTAACCTTGTATTAGTGACATCCATTTATTCTAGTTCATGTGAAAACTTTCTTATATTTGTACACTTATCCAGTGTCATCATCTACTTTAGGTTTCACTAAGTTATTCAATCACAGTTTTTATCTTCTAGTTTTCCTTCTGGTAACTCATACATGACCCAAATGTTACTATTCAGCCATACTTAAACTCAGCTTTGTTTATTATACTTACAATATCGTGTTACTATTGCACAGTATTGTGCTATCCATTTCTGAACCTTTGCAATCAATCTCATTAAACATTCTGTATTCCTTAAACATCAATTGCCCAATCTCTGCCTTCTTTCTATCTCCTGAATTTAACTCTTAGAATTTACTCATTGTAGTTATTTCATATAACCGTGCTCACACTCAGCTTTGTTCATTATATTTATAATATTTTGCTGCCATCACACAGTATTGTCCCAGCCACTTTTAAGATTTTCTCTTTATCATTAGTTCTCATCACTTTATCATGTACCTTTAGGTCTCATCACTTTATCATGTGCCTATGTGTAATTTTCTGTTTCTCTCTCTTTGCCTTTATTGAACTTCTTGAATGTGTGCTTAATTATTCAAATTTGGAAAATTTTCAGCCATCTTTCTTTAAATACTTTTTATATCCCAGTTTCTCTTCTCTTTCCTGGCTCGACTGCTTGATATTGTTATCAGATTTGGGGGGACATGTTCCTAATTTTTAGCTTGTTTAGTCTCTATTCTTCAGATAGAATTATCATCTGAATTATTTTTATTGCTTTGTCTTTAAAGTCACATATTTTTTCTGTAGTGTCTAATCTGTGCTTAATTCTTCATTTCAAATATTAGGTGTTTCAGTTCTAGAATTTTCTTTGACTTTTTATAAAATAGTTTTCATTTCTACATTGATATCCTCATGTATTTTCTAATTATGTTTAAATTGTCCTCTAAATCCTTGTATATATTTATAATTACTGATTTAAAGAACTTACCTGATTGCTAGTTCCATCACCTTTGTCATTTGTATGTATTTTTCTATTGAGTAATGTTTTTTACTGGTTATGAGTCACAATTTTCTGCTTCTTTACCAACCTAATAATTTTTATTATGTATTGAACATGTGACTATTTTATTCCTGAATGCCTGGATTTTGTTGATTTTTTTGTTTGGTAGGCAACTAATTTACTTATTGATTAACTTTTCCTTTTTGAGTCTTGTTAGTTTTCCTAGGCATGTCGAGGTTAGTATTTACAGTATGGCAACAATAGTTCTATTCCTGAGATGGAGACTCTCTAGGGTCTCAGCTGAGTTCCTTAGGTGTTCAACAAGATATCCCTACTGTGGCTGGCTTGCCAGAGTTCAAATATCTTTCAGCCCTATGTGAACTCAGAGACTCTCTTTGACTCATAGCTCCCCAGTAGTACCTCCTTCTGCCTCTCTGGATTAGTCAGGATTCTCTTGGGAAACAGAAACAACAGGAAATAACTGTAGATATTATGAGATTTTTTAAGACTTGTCTTACATGACTGTGGGGATGGACAAGTCCAAATCCTGTAAGGCAGGCTGCAAGCTGGGGACTCTGATGAAGGTTTTGATGGATTCCCTAGGAGAAGCTGGCTGGCTGAAGTTGAGATGGAAAGTCTCTTCTGACTGCTGAAAGCAAAACTTCTCCTTTTAAAGCCTTCAACTGTTAGATGAGACTTCTTTTATTGTTGACGGCAGTCTCCTCAGTTGACTGCTGATATAATCTGCCTTAGATGCAATCAACTTACTGATGACTTAACTCCATGAAATGGTCTTACAGTAAAGATCAGGCTGGTGCTTGCTTGATCAAATAACTGGGCACCATAACCTGGCCAGGTGGACGACACATGAACTTAACCATCACACACCATCAAATTGCAGCCTATGGCCCTTTGTAATTTCAGCTTAGTATTTAGACAAATAGTCAAGAGGAATTCATACAAGTTCTGTTTCTTTGGCTCAGTAAGACCACTCTACTTTTACTCACTCTTCCTGCATTGTGATGAAGAAATTATCTCTAGGCCATTAAAATCCAGATGATCTTGGGGTTCATCCCATTTGTTTTCCTCTTCTCTGTGATCACAGCCATGCTCTCCCTATTGTCAATGATCTGAAATCCATTTTTTTTCATATATTTTTTTTCAGTTTTATAATTTTTTTTTTGGCAGGAGAGCTATCTTATACTATTCCTCCCCCCTCCTTTTTTTGTAATAGTATCCTCAGTTTGCTTAATTGGACTACCTCTGGATCAGTGTCTTCACTGATCTTCCTATTCAATTTCAATAAAAATTGAAATATTTTTTAATTAATAATTTTAGTTTTTGGTCATTCAGTCATCCATTTAGTAATTTGTTCAGCAAATATTTATCAATGACCTATTATGAGCTGGCCTATATGCATTACTTTAAAATGTGCTCGGTCATAGCAAGTAATTGTTATTGGCTGAATAAATAATTGGATTATATAGTCTACTTTGTTAAATATATTCTCCACTGCAACAGCAAGCTGTATTATCCTGTACATGTAGAATTTTTTAAATAGTAAAAAGGTAGTCATATACATGCTTTGAGAGCAATATGCATATTGATGTGGTGAATAAGATTACTAGAATGTAGTCACTTTCCTCAAGGGATTTACATTCCACTTAGGAAGATAAGATCCAAATTCATGGAAATTTAGAGTAATGGGAGGTCACTACCCACTTTGAATTTGCTAAATCACTTAAGTAAAAGTCATGCCTACTCTTCTTCTGTTGTTGGAGTCTACTATTATACCATTGTTTTGCCCATAAGAGAAATTTTTATTTTGTTTGGACATTTCACAAATGTTGAAACAGTAAGAATGTTAAAAACAATACAATAAAAGCTTAAAAGTATAAACAAAATAAGAAGCAAATGCTTGCTAATTGTCCATTCTCAAAAACTAATCTAGGAGTTTATGGCTAAAGAGATAAAAATACTAGTGAGTTAAAGTAGACATGGTTGTCCTTGAGTCATTCTTTTTTTAAACCAATTGACATTTTTTAAAGGTAAATTTGAGGTTAATTTTATAGATTTTTTTCATTCCTCATAGCATAAAGAAGTGGTCTTCTATGTTTCAAATGTCTCCACCTAGTAATGTGAAACTTCAATTATGGTTTAAGTAATATAGGACCCATTAATTAAATAAAGTATGTATTTGTACAATTGAATTCTAAGAGTCCAATGAAATGCAGATGATATATTCTTAAGAAATACATTAAAACTATTGATATTCTGGAAACACTACCTTAAGAATTATAATTGTATAAAACTTCAAAAAGAACTAATGAAGCGTCAATTAAGTAGTAAGACATCAACCAGAATTACTTTAGAGCGAGAACACCCATCAGATGCCTGGCTGTGCTTGCGGATGCTCCTAGATGGCTACTCTAAACCTGGATCAAACCTGCACATCACCTTGAATTCTTGAGCCCCACAAATTAGCCCTCCTGCTCTTCTGGGGACATGATGATTCAGGGAATGTCCTGGCCCTCCCAGGCCTCTGCCCTGGCCTGCATGTGACCAGTAGGTACAAAGGGGCTACTTGGGAAAATTGGATTCCAGACTCTCATTTAGCTGTTTTGTACTGGTTGTGACCGTTTTTTTTTTTTTTTTCTTAGATAAGTGAGCTTTCTCTCAGTGGACAGAACAGCTAACTGACTTTCATGAACTGTTTTCTTATAAGAGCTAATGTACCTTTGAAGGAAATGGTGCTTTCCATTTTTTTCTCCAGATTTTCAGACTTCTTCCTGTTGGAGTCAAGGTTTTGGCATATAAGGCTAATGTTTTAGTACACTTTGGGAAGTTTCTCCTTTGTTTTTAGGTAATAAATTTCCACATTGGTTGATTTACTGCAGGCATGCATTTCATGTTCTTTGTTTAGATTGGATAGTAAATGGAGATTAAGGAAGCTTTTTTTCCTTGTCCTTCTTAATTCATTGTTTTAATTATTATTATTTTTAAATGTGATTGGGTGATGAAGACAGAGATATCTAGTACATCTTTCAGAAAGAAGAGGCACTTTGTACTCTCACAAAATGAAATTATAGACTCTTGAAAAAAATCGTTTCACCTTTTCATATTTTGTCTTCACTGACTAGAATATGACCTTTTTGATCTTCTTTACCAATTCCTATTTATATTTTCAAACCATGGAATGGAATAGATTGGAATTGAATTGTATAGATATGAAAATTGAATACGATAGAAAAAAATAAGATACTTAGAATATAATAAAATGGAATACAACCAAATAGTTTACAGGATTTCTCTGGGATTTCCATATTTATTATAGTTTTTTTAAAAATTGAGTATGCAAATTAGAATTGGAACCAGGGCATTGCATGTGAAAATCTCAAATTTGTGAGTAATGCACTAGCAATAATGTTCTCTTTGGAAATTGTTAAAATCTGTTAAAACCAAGGAAAACACTAGTAAAAAAATATTTTTAAAGCTTCCTCTAGTCTGTGGTTGCCGTAGCTCAGTGTGTCACAATCTAGCCATGCCAGGTGGCTATGGGCAGGAGCATTTCACTTCTCATCACTTCCTGCAATGCTGAAGTGAGGGTTTCCTTGCTGCTGAAGGGAGTCTCAGAGGCAGGTCAGCATGAGGAGGACTGGAGCAGACTGATAATTGCTTCAAATATCATCAACTAGTGAGAGAAAATGGGGTTTGAGGGGGCTCCCAATCCGTTAGCTTGAGGGGTTGGTTTATCTGCATTCCGTTCATTCATTTATTTACTTACTCATTAATTTTCTCTTTTAGTCATACTTTCAACAAATATTTACTGATTGTATGTTATTTGTCAGATGATCTCCATCGTCTAAACTCTGAGCAATGGGGATTCAGAGGTGAATAGGATGGTGAATGACAGAGAAAGAATCTTGGAGCTCAGATGAACGGTGTGAGCAATGCTGGAAACAGAAAATTATAGGAGGAGCACAGCAGGGGCAATGATGGAGAGATGCATGGGATCCTTTGAGATCACACGAGAGAGACCTTAAGTCACTGTGGGTGGTCAGGACAGGCTTGTGCCCAGAGGAAGTGATACCTAAACTGCAGGTTATGTGAAAGATAAGAGGGAAGGAGAAAAGAAGGAGCTTCATTTCCTAGAAGAAAAGAAGCATAGTGTGACTGGAGTATAGATTATAGGAAGAGCAGTGAAGAAAGAAGCTGGAATATTGAACAGACTCTGTGAGCTGAATTAAGGAGTTGGGACACTACCTTTCTCATCTTTCTTGTTAAGAAGGATGGCAATGCATTTATGGGAGAATTATAATCTATTAACCATTCGATGTGTGCGTGTGTATATACATACATATATTTGTAGATTACTGCAGAAATACTGCAGTTATGGTTTAATTCTCAACTACTATACTACAATTCACTGAATCCTTAGTTCATCCTTGGTTCATGTAATAGGCCACCTAACTCTCCCCTCAGCTATTCAAACCACCCTACCTGTTATTCAGAAATATCAGTCTAAAATGCAAACCTATTCTTTACATTTTCTTTGCTTAAGACTCTCCAATAATACCTAGTTGACCTCAATATAAAATTTAAGATTTTTAGAAGGGTTTCCATGGCTCTCCTTGACCTATGACCCCTAAATTTGCCCTCCTTCAGCTCTCATCATCCCCTTACACAAATGCAATGTTCCCATAAGACCAAGCTTCCTCTGGCTGATAAATTGAAACAAGTCTTTCTGACTTTGCACATTCTCTTTTTCAGTCTCTAATATCCTTCTCCCTTCTTTACCTGGCTAATTCCTATTTTCCATATATTTAAAATAAGGACACATTCACCTCTGAATCAGTAAAGGGAGCCGATATTCTATTCAGTGCATGTTGGCTGTTATATTATTATTATTTTATATTATTATAGCCTTTGTTACATGCACTGCAATTCTGTGTACTGATGTGTTTTCTCTACTTGACCTGGAGGGCAGGCCAACTCTATCCCCAGTGACATTAAATGGAGACCAGACATGTAAAAATGGGTTCAATGAGCCTCCAATGAGTAATGAAGGAGAAAGGGTCTTCAACAGGGATCTGTGCCTAGCTTTGTCCCTTCCTGCTGTGGGATTTTAGGCAGATCACTTCCCACTCTGGGTGTGAGTATTGCTATCTGAATTAGAGAATGATTGGATTGAAAGATGGTAAAGCCCCCTCCTAGTTATGTGATGCTATTAATTCTATCAAACTGTAAAATGAAATGTTTTGGTGATTTTCATGTTTTTCCTCTAAGAGTCCCTTGTAACTCCAGGTCTGTGGGCCACCCAATCCCAGTTCTGAGAAGTTCCTCACCAAATGTGGAACCATCAAGCACTGAATGGAGTGAATTTTGCTTAAGGTTGATACCGCTAGCAGTCTTGTCCTGACGGCTTATCAGTGCAGCAGTTGGGAATACATTGTTCCTGCTATTTCAACAAAGACATGAGATGTGCGTTTATGATCTAGTGTGTCAAAGTCACACGCATAGGAGCTGTCATCTATAATTTTCACATCAGAGTGACTACAAGTTGAGCTGACAGAACGAATAAAGCCCCCTTTCTCTTCCTTATTTTGTGTCCCATCTTCAACAACTTGATTTTTTTTTAAATAAGACCTTCTCTGAACTAAAGCTGTTGAGATCTACACAGTTGCTGGCAGAAGGGGTATTTTTTAGTGGCTGAGGAACAAAAGATGCAGTTGTTCCTTGTGGAAAATATCAAAAGCCTCTGAATGATATTTTGAGTCAAGCAGAGCTGAATTCTGCATGACTGAGCTTTGTCACTGAGTGGATGGGAAATGTCATATCACCTCGGTGCCTTAGTTTCTGTTTCTGTAAAATGGAGATAATAATAACTAATTTTTATGATTACTGGAAGGATTACATATGACACTATATTCAAAAGTTCTTGGTTAATCGTAAATGACCACTACTTTAACAACATTAACAAATAATAAGCACAAACATTAACAACTGAGAGGGTCACGTTTTGATTTGCATCTTTAACATTTTTATAAATCATGTAATTCTACTTTTTACCCATGGGATATAGATTATATTGAAAATAATGTGCATTTTGTTTAAATGTTGTAGAACCTGTAGGATACAGGGTACATTTTCTGTGAATGGAAAATTTTCTCTGTCCTGGAATGAAGAGAAGCAGAGGGAATTGGATTGATCCTGATTTTGTTTCACAGTGTTTTCCAAAGCATGAAAGGGAAGGAGTTCGTGTTGATTAAGCACACACTCAGTTCCACTCATCAACTTTCCTTATAAAGTTTTTCTATTTCTCCTAAACATAAGGACAGAAAGCCAAAGAAAGCTGTGAACCTTGTTTGTAAAATAGGGACGGTCATATAAATCCCTTAGGATAATTGTGAGGAACAAATTAGCTAGAATTATGTGAATAGAACTTTGCAATTGGTCAACTTATTCACAGAGGTAAAGGTCTGTGGTCTGTAGTGAACTGCGGGGTGTGAAGAATCAACAAGGCCTGCAGTAAGGATCCTAAGTTCCCGGGCAGCCGCTGCCTGGTCTTGTCTGCATAGTCTGGGATTTACCTCTTACTGTCTCACCATCTCAGTCTCTTTGGGTATAAACTGTGACATCATTTGGCTTATCTGAACAATTACAAAGCTTCATCTGGGCATGATTTGTTTCTTCATTTTTTCCTACTGGGAATCACTGGATTTTCCTCTGATGGAAGAGAGTTTTTCTAAAACAGCATGACAGCATTCCTTTTCCTCTAAAGTCACAACCTCAGAACTTTCCAAAAAACAAACATTCCGGATTCACTCATTAGAGACCCCCTCATCAGACAGCTGATATTTTGTTGTGAAGGAACACAAACAGAAGCAGTAGGAGAAAAGAAATGTTCAATGGCTAATAAGCTTCATGAGAGGATGTTATTAAATGATCCAAAAGTACAGAATATTAGGATTTGAGACAACTTCAGACAAGAGGAGCCTGAGGCCCAAAGAGATGGGATTTTCTCAAGCCTTCTCAGACAGTGAGTGATAAAGCTAAGACAAGAGATAAGCCCCATGTTGTTTAGCAGCAGAGTGACATCAGAAGGTGAATCCAGGGGACTGCACTCTCCTTTTGAACCTCAGAGGTCTCTTGGCTTTCCTAAGAGGCAGAAACAAAGCTGGACCCTGAATTGCATGGAGAAGCCAGGAAAGGAGAAAAGGGAGAGGAGAAAGGCATTGCAAACATTCACTTTCCATAGTCCTGAAAACTTAATGAGTTTACAGTAGCCTATGAGAACAGGCCAGGGCCCTAAGTGTCCCTTTGGCCTCCCCTCTGTACTAAACTCTGCATTTAGTAATTGTCTTGTAATTGAGTAAATGAGATATGAAGGGGAAATTAGAAGGTACCCCATTAACTTCTAGAAATCTAGTTCGAATCTGAGAAACTAAACGGGAAAGAACCTAACTCATATAGGGGTGATAAACAAATACTCTGTAAACCAACCCTATCATTTTCCATATGGCAGGCAAAATTGGCAAAATCCTTGCTCATGTGGAGTTTACATTCAAATTTCTTGTTCCCATTTTAGTGGAGCAAACTACTCTTTAGATCACAATTGGTATGTTTCACATTTTGTTAAAATGAAGGACAAGTTCCATTACCTGTCTATCTAATAAAGGGTAGGTAATACATTTCCTTTCCTGGTCAGTATACCGCAAATCCCCCAGACAAGTGATAGCCTGTCTTTGAGCCTCAATGTCACCAACTGTAAAATGAGGACAATGGATAGATGTCCTTTTAATTTCCAGGTGTGGAATACCATCCCTGGTTCAAAGCCTCACCTGGAAACTTGAAAGGAGGCTTGTGGTATTTCACTTTAATCTGCAATGCCACCTTGTGGTTATCACCAAGGACCGCACAGGGACAAGGAAGAGGCTGGGCAGTGATCTGTAACAAACAGCATGGCCAGGCGAAAACTGAGGGGGATGTGAATTTTAGCTTTACTCCCCTGAAGCTGGATCCAGTGAAGCCGGCATAGGAGTTTTCTTTCAAGGCCATGTCCTGGAGCCCTTGGAAGCCTCTTCCTGCTTAGAAACACCAAGAACGTCCTCTCATGACATAGTTTGGGACTGCCTGGAGGCTTGGAAAATATGTCCGCCCCCATCACTCCACACTCACATGCCCTTCCTTCTGTCTGTTAGATGATGACAGATTGGGCGAGGCTGGGGCAAGACACTGGAGACGGAGATGGAAAGAAGATGAGCCAGTTATCTAAGCCAAACTTCTTTCACTCAGGCTGTGGGAAAACGAAGGATTTATTTCCAGGGTCCAGGAGGTCTGAAGACTTTGAAACTTCTGATTCCCTTTAGAGAGAGGACTGGTTCCCTTTAAATTTTTGTCACAACCATCTTTTCTCATACGTTACAAAATGAATTGTCTTATATTGGAGTCGTCCGGCCAGGTCCCTGGCCTCAGTGACATTCCTGTCAGCCCTAGCACTGTGGTGTTCTAGTGCTAAATGCCACTCTGAGCATTAGAATTTACTGCACATGGAGACCTCCATACTGTGGGCCCAAATAGATTGTTATTCTGGTTGTGAAGAGACCAGGTTTGCATGAGAAGAGGGAGCCACTATGAAATTATCTGGTGTTTGAAAACATCAGGAACTCTGAAAATGCATTCCTGTAGGATGGCACAATAATGACAGGAACATTAGCTAAGGAATCCTCACCCTGTACTTGGTCCTGCACTAAGCACTTGTCATCCAGCATTTTCTTTAATCACCATAAGAACATTACAAGGCAGATAGTTTTATTATTCTAATTGATACAATTGAGGAAACTAAGTTTAGTCAGGATAAAATAATTTGCTCACAGTTTCCCTGCTAGGAAGTGGTGTCACTAGGATTTGAACATCTGTCATTCAAACTCCAAATCTCGTATCCTTAACCAATATGCAGAAGACCTGGCAATACAAATCTTTCTGGTCTGATTCTCATTCTGTTATCTTGCAAGCCTGGGCCAATCACTTGAGGTAGTGGGCTGAATCATCCTAGATTTATGGTGGACCCTCAATCCGATTATTATATCCTTATAAGAAGAGGAGAAATACAGAGACAAGGGGAAGAAGGCCACGTGAAGACAGAGGTGGATAATGAATGATGCTGCGACAAGCCAAGGAATGCCAGGAGCCACCAGAAGCTGGGAAAGGCAAGGAAGGACCCTTTCCTAGAAACTTTGGAGGGAAAGTAGCCCTGTTGACACCTTAATTTCAGATTCTGGACTCTAAAACTATAAAAAAAATAAATTTCTGTTGTTATAAGCCACCAAATTTGTGGCAGTTTGTTATAGTAGCCCTGGGAAACTAATACACTTAGTATCTCCAGCCTTTGATTTCCTAAGATCTACAAAGGAGATTATACAACAATTTTTTACTTCAGGCAAACTGCTGGATCATATCATGCCTTGAAGTTCATCCTAAATCTAAGACTATATTTTGTGATCCATAGATGGAGATTGAAGCCAAGGGTTGCAAACCAACAGCCTATAATGGGAATTCAGTTCACCAGTATGATTTGTTTGCCTTGAAATTTGTTAAAAATTGAATTGGAAAGATTGTGGTTAGATGTCCACCTTCCATTTCATCCTGGTTTCCATCTCTCTGTGCTGCCTTGTACTGGGCCAGATGATTGCCTGACCTCAGTGGACATACAAATCTGTGGCCTCTGGTTTAAGGAAAATCCAAAGTTTGATAGGTTGTTAATCAGATGTGCAGGCCATATTAGAGGCTAGCCTCACTGCTAACCTGCCCCTAATTTTTTTATGTTTAGCTTTAGTTTTTTTTTTGTTTTGTTTGTTTGTTTTTTAATGAAGGCATTGATTTCCAAGCTCTGTGCCTACTTTGGGTAACATATGAGCAACCAAGACTAAAGTTATATTATTGTATACAATATTCTGAACTAGATTTCAAGAGACCTGTATTCAACTCTAAGCTGTATGATCCTGGACAAGCTAATGAAAGCTCTCTGAGCTTGAACATCCCCATCCATGGGATGTTTAGAGTAAATCTTAGAACGTTTTGTGTCCCTAGAAAAGCAACCCTTGTATTCTGATAGGTTGTGCAGTAGTTTTCTTCCCTAGCTGTTCATTTTAGTTGGATTTCTGAATGCCTGTGTCAACATACAGGCATTTATTGTCTTAGGTATTTGTATTTTTTAAAAGTTTCCCAGGTGCTAAGATACAGCTAAGATGTAGGACCACTGCTGTATAGGCAGAATTCTGAAACCGATTACTTTTCTATTAAAGTAAAGTTACCTCTCTTTAAGATCTTAAAGGATACAAAAAGGATGAAAAGACTGCCCAAGATTTAAAAGTAAAATTAAATAATATATTCAAAGTCAAACCTAGGACTAACTTCAGAACTGGGTTGTTTTCCACTGTACTCCATGTGGCATGGCAATTAAAGAGCTCAAACCTCCTTTTCTTAGCAAAAAATACTTAAAATGCTTTTAAAACTTGACAAAGTCAACAATATACAGCTGATAAAAATAGTTATGCATAGCTTCTTATGCATTCTCAAGTTCCTGGCAAAGGTCTAGAGGATATTTTCTAGGTAAGGCTTTTTAATCCATTAGGTTTCATTACCTTATTTCCAACATGTTAGAGCATCTTCAAAGTGAGGAGAGAAAATAAAACTAGAATGGAAAGGGTGAAGAAAATGCTTGTTGAATTCCAACACTTAGCTAATTCTTATATACAAACTAAAAATTCAAGCAGAACTTTTTGTATTTTCCTAATCAGTTAAAAAGCCCAGATTACCACCATCCAAGGAAAGAGAAATGGCCCAGAAGTCAGTTTCTGCCAACACCTGCAGCTTTCAGCAACTCTGGTCCCTGCTTTGGGCTCCAAATCCATCTGTCAAATCACACCAGTCCATTTGCAAATGCTATCTGGCTTCACAAGAACTCTTTTATTCATTGCATTTCCTAAGTAATAGAAAGTGAGTTATAGTCATTACAGAATATAAAAATTATTTTCATTCAGGTGTCCAAATGAGTCTCTTTGGCTAGAACATGAAAAAGAAACCCTGGCTGACTTCTCTCTGTGCCTGGCAATTGTGCCAGGAGGTAGAGCGTGGTCAGGCAGCCCTTTCTGGAAGATTAGTTCAGCACTTAAGCTAATTGAGCTTCATTCATTCAGATTTGTTTGCTGAGTGCCAAATGTGTGCCACGTCCTGTGCTAGGACGATGTGACCTTGGACCAGGTACTGAACCAGTTTGATCTGTTTTTTCCTTGTCTCTGAGATGGGCATAATAATCTCTATATCATGATGCTGAATATGACATAAATACATTAAAGCTTTGCCGAATATAAAACAACATGTGCCAACTTTATTTTTCTTATGATTACAGTTTTACTTCATTATTAAGTTTAAGATGGGGTCCTTTTTGTGCAATGGATAATTATCTAACTGATGTAACTTGAGGTTCTTAACACTTATCCTGGTGCCTAAAATTTCCTATGACAAATTTTAATTTTATTTATTTTTCCTATGTGGCCCTGATAAAATTCTCTCTTTTGACCAATTCCCTCTGTACCATGACCTCCCCTTTGTTAATCTCTTTATATGAATTCTCAATTTATCATTAATGACTCAGAGCTATAAATATTTCTAAGGAAGTGGTTCAAATTTCCATGGAATTGCAGATCTTAGATTTGGGTGGATCCTGGAGTATCCAGGTGCAATCTTCCACCTTATCTTGAAGGATCTTAGATTATTTAGCTGGAGCAGAGGATATCCAGAAAGTCTATTGGAACTATCTGCAACTATTTCAAGTTTTGATGTGGAAGAGAGGGCAAACCTATTCTCTGAGATGAAAGAATGGAAGCAGAGTGGCAGATTGCAATAACTAGACCTATGCCATGTTGGCATGTGCTGTCTAGGAAATCAGCGAGGCCCTGTCTCCATGAATACTCAAGCAATAGTTGCAAAAAATAACATTGGGTATTTTATATGCTGGACTAAATTCATTCAGTTGTAACTCATGGTATTCAAAATGAAGGTGTTCTAGATAGCATTTTCTACACTTTTCCACTGTTCTCTCTGTCCTTGGTGTCTCTTCTGTCTGTTCTCCTTGGCTTCTGATTAGATTTCAGTCAATGGAGAACACTGTAAGAAAAATCAGAGGGAGAGAGGAGCAAGAGTGTAAGGATTTATATATTTCACCAGTTCCATGTCTTCAGGTTTGCCTTGGCCTGGCTGTGTTCTTTGGATGAAGGTCACATCTCCTTTCAGGCATCCCCCTCCCTTGAGTATCTTTTATCAAGGGCCCATTAAGTGCTTCTTCCTCTCACTCCTTCAGTTCTAGATGTGATTCAGTCACCCTACTAGTTTTAGACATAGAGATCTGCACTAAGCCTTGTGGTTTCCTTACACTCAACTGTTGCCTTTTTCAGAAATCCCTTTAACATACTCTTCTCAAATTACCACTTTTTTTTTTTTTTTTTTTGCTGAGACTCTGGCAGCTAAAGTGGAATATAAACGATGAGAACATAAAATATATATAAAAAAAAGAAATAAAAAAGTCCTTAGAAGTTTCCATTTCTCCTTTTAATTTTTTTTTCTAACCCCATAAATTACAGGTGAGACTTGGGTAGGTGAAATAACACAGAAAGTTAGTGGCAGGGCCAGGATAAGAACTTTCATTTCCTCACTTGAGCTCAGATACCTCAAGCCACTACCTTATTGCTTCTCTAAATGTTAGAGAAGAGTTGGTTGAAAAGTAATCCATTTCCAACCTGGCATACACTCTGCTAGATGTTCAAATATAACACCTTCAGTGATAAGTGAAGTTGATAGCAGGTATCTCTGAAATAATTTGATGAGAATGGCACTTTACCTTCCTTCCCCAAACTCATAGCCACAGCTTAACCATAAGAGAATCATCAAGCAACATACAATTAGGGACATTTTATACAATGCCTGGTCTGTATTCCCTAAAACTGTTAAGGTCATCAAAATGAAGGAAGTCTGAGAAATTACCCCAGAAGAGTCATCTAAGAAGATATGATGACTGAATGTAATGTGATATTCTGGATGAGATTCTGAACAAGAAATTCACATTCAAGAAAACTAACATAATCCAAATGAAGTATGGCATTTAATTCATAGCAATGGGCCAATGTTGATTCCTTAGTTGTGGCACATGTACCACAATGATGTAATGGGAAACTGGGTGAGGGATAGGCATGAGATGTGTACAATCTTTGCAATTTTTATGTAACTCTAAACTATTCTAAAATTTTAAAGAAAAGATTATTGTTTTAAAAAATAAGCTATAATTGTACTTTCAAATAGGACCTTAGTGTGGAGTACATGAGCCTCCCAATCTGTTAAAAAAAAAAAAAAAAAAAAGCTAATTCCAAGGTTTAAACAGAAAATGTTTTAAAACTTAACTTCTGAAAAATTCTATTTCAGAAACTTTTGTAATACACAAAGGACATACAAATCTTTCTTTAGACACCATAGAGCTACAATATTATCACATGTAATCAGTTTTCACTGTTTGGTGGTGGTATTAATCAATTTGTTTTTAAATCTGAGGATAGGGAATTGGTGGGAGAAAAAGAAAGATTAAGAAAGAGGACACGATTTAAAACCAGATAGAAGATATGGCTGTACATCAACATACAAAGCCTAAATATATTTTTCCACATTAAGTCTTCTCAGAATTTTGGGCTTGTATTTTTCACACACAAAACCTATCAACTCTAATCTTCTCATGTTTGAAAGAAAAGCAAAAAAATATGTGTTTTTAAAAGAAAATATAAAATATCCTACAGAAAAAAAATGACATTTTGTGAATCAAATTCAATGATTTAATTTTCCTTAGATTTCACCTGGGATTTTAAAAACAAAGAGAAAGAGTGTTTGGTTAAATAGATTTGGGATTTTATTGCCGCTTAAATGAAGCAAACCCCAAATTCTTCAAGATGTAGAAACAGTTATGAAACCAGTCTGAATTCCCTTATTGCCCCTGGGCATGAAATGATCTAAGAAGTTTATAGTTCATCTGCCTGTCTAGGCAAGGTCAAAGCCTTCTTTAAATACAAAGGCATGGAATAATGGGGGTAGGGGGTGGGGACTGGGTTAGGAAGAATGGAGAGAAGAGTAGAAAGAAAGAATAAAAACTCTAATGCCCAACCTGACAATTTTTTTATTTAGGTATTTTATGAGTATTTGATATATTTCAGGGATTTTTAAAAAATTAGAGTGGTAAATATGGTAACCATATAATATATTTTCTTAAGTGGGACATTTTTAAGAGTGAACAGGGAATATTGTAATTGTATTAGGACAAAGTTACAAACCAAGACCATTTGTGGTAAAGCAAGACATATAATATCTCTAGTTGTAAGAGACCATATAGTATATTCCTGGAAATATGAAATAAAAGCATATCATTAAGATTTAAAATACCATTTTCTCTTTCCCATCAGAGCAATATCTTAGTGGTTATTAGAAAACCTTTGTCCTATGGTTTTGAAATGGTTTTGCAGCTCATGCCTGCTTTTGATAAAAACTTTCATGGTTTGTGCCATAGTGTATATGCCCCATATATGGTGCAGCATTTGGCAACAATCTAGGGCAAGCCACTTAGCCTTGTTGAACCTCAGTTTTTTGTTCTATATAGTGGGAATATAAATTGCTGCCTCTCAGTGTGCCTCTGAGAACTAGACACAGTATTAAGCTTTTAGCATGGTGGTTCTAGGTATATTAGAGTTGGGAGTGTCCAAGAACTTGGTCAAATTTGCCACCAAAATCAGCGTGTCTTTCCCTCTTTATTCACCCATTCATTCCTTTTTTCATTCATCCATTCATTACATGAGTGTTTATTGAACACATACTAGGTTTCACGGACTATGCTAGGTACTGGTGATAAAATGGTGAATAACACAGACACAGTCTCCCTGGTGGAGCTCACATTATAGGCTGATTCAGCCATCAATTAGTTATCACTTGATGGAGTTACAAAAACACGTGACAGGGGAACCTGCTTTAGCCTTGACTGTGAGAGAGCACTTCCCTAAGGAAGACTAAGCTGAGAGCCAAAAGATAAGTAAGGACTTAGCTAGGTGAAGGGTGTGGATAGAGGAAGGGATATCTCTGCTTAGAGAACCACTTGGACAAAGCATAGTACCTTTCTCACCTTTCAGGAGTGTGCTGTCTTCTCTCATAGTCAGTTCTCTCCTTTTCCAAACCAGTCCTTGAGCAACAGCCAATTCCACCTTAGAGAAAGAAGCTAAAGTCATAAAACCTTAGACTCCTAGAAATTAGGAAAGTCAAACTTCAGAAAGGACATTGTTCTTTGAAGTTCCTTTCAATCTTAAAGACTAAAATATAATTGGCAGGAACATTACATGATGGCCATGGGATTTTCAGAAGAATTTTCAGACAGTAAAGTCTGGGATAGAGATGAAGAAGAAACCAGAGGATAATTTGGAAGTTGCTTTGATACTGTGGGTGTGTAGGGGCAAACATCTGAACGAGTGTTTCGACATTGGAAAGGAAAAGGACACCATAATTAAAAAATATGTAAAATAGATACTCCAACCAGATCTTTGGGATTAGTTGGCTTTGGACATGCAATTAAATCTCTGGATTTGGGATCCTGAAAATAGAGTGGAAAATAGAGGGAAAGGAGAGAGTTAAAAGGAATGGGCTTGAAAGGACAAAGAGATGAGTTTTAGAAAAGTCCTCCAGCATGGTCGGCAGGTACTTGGAGGACACGTTGGTTTGGAACTTTCTGAGCCTGAATAGGTATTCTTAAGTGACCAATACATTCCTGATGGGTTTCCATGTGAGAATCAGTTCTCGCAGCTTAGAGACTGTTCCTGCATTGTGTTGTAAGGAGAAAGGTAGCTTGGAGTTCTGACTTGAGCAAGATGGTATCAAATCTGGGTAAACACAGTTCCTGCTATCTGTTGTCTGGATAATCTTCATCTTTATTGTAAAATGGGAATGTTAAAAGAAGCCCTCAAACATAGCAGGTACTTAAACATAGTAGCAATTATGATTTAATATTTTGTACAGGATTATAAATTTTCAAAATATTTACCCTATGCATTGCATCACTTAATCTTAGTTATCAAAGGATATTAGATGATTTTACAGATGGGAAATATGAAACTGAGGTAATCATTGACTTCTACAAATCTTAAATGATTTATCTGGGATTCAAGCCAACACCTATAATTCCAAATCGTTGTCCTCTCTGCCATTCTGTTTCACCCATATCATAGATATAGGAACTGGGGATCCGCAAGAATGGCCCTGTATTATTATACATTATTCTCTGGATGATATAAGTAATTTTATAATTTAATGTGTATCAAAATTATTAATCATTCCCTCTGTTTTACATTTTCATAATTTTGTTTAACAGCTTTATTGAAGTATAACTTACATACCATTAAATCACCAGTTTTAAGTGTACAATTCAATGTTTTTTAGTAAATGTATGCAGTTGTACAACCATGAATACAGTTTTAGAACATCTCCATAACCTAAAAAAAAACCAAAACCTTGTATCTGTTTTTTATTCAATATGCATTCACATTCTCCAGATTCAAACAACTATTAATCCACTATCTATCTCTTGAGGTTTAACTTTTGTGGACATATTATATGAACGGAATATACAATCTGTAGTGTTTGGTGTCTGGCTTCTTTAACTTACATATTGCTTTTGAGGTTATCCACTTTGTAGCACCTATCAGTAATTTGCTCCTTCTCAGTCCTGAATAGTATTCTATTGTATGAATATACCACATTCAGTTCATTCGTTCACCAGCTAGTTAACATTTGCATTGAGTCCATGTTATGGTTATAATTAATAACGCTTTTAGGAAATCTGTGTACAAGTTTTTATGTAACAAATGATTTTATTTCTTTAGTTATATGACTAAGAGTAGAAGTGTTGATAAATTTATTTTTATTTTGTTTGTTTAAGAAACTGAAAAATTATTTTCCAAAGTTGCGGTACCATTGTACATTCTCACCAGCGATGTATGAAGGTTCCAATTTCTTCACATCTTCTTCAACACTTATTATTTTTGTCTTTTTTATTATAGCCATTCTACTGGTTGTATAGTGATATCACATTATGGCTTTGATTGGTATTTCCCTAATGACTAATAATGTTGAGCATGTTTTCATGTACTTATTGGCCATTTGTATATTTTATTATATGGAATATGTATTCAAATATTTAGCTTATTTTAATTGAATTGTTTGTATTGAGTTTTATGAGTTTGTTTTATATTCTGACTAAAAACCTTTTACCAGACCTCTGATGTGCAAATATTTTCTCCGAGAATGTGATTCTTCTTCACTCTTCATTTTCTTAGTTGTATTTTTTAAAAAATTTTATGAAGTTCAATTGATCCTCTTTTTCTTTTGTGGATTGTGTTTTTTTTTTTTTTAACTTTTTTTATTGTATAGTATAACATATATACCCCATTTGAACTCTCTGCCACTGACACTTCTTTTCTCCCTTTTGGTCAGGATGTAATTGTTGATCCCACAGTGCCAGGTTTGGATTCATCCATGGGAGTCCTCTCCCATGTCGCCAGCAAGACTTTCCTGCTGGATGTCATGCCCCATGTATGGGGGAGTGCAATGATTTCACTTGCAGAGTTGGGCTTAGAGAGACTGAGGCCACATCTGAGCAACAACTGAGGTCCTCCAGAAGTAAATTTTAGGCATGCCTATAGGTAGTCTAAGCTTCTCCACTGCTTATATAAGCTTCACAACAGTAAGCCTCATGACAGAGGGCATGGCCTATTGATTTGGGTGTCTCTAAAGTTTGACACAGTATCAGGGGATTCCCTGATGGTAAGGTTCTATAGTCTTTCTCCCCCTCCTTCAGGGGACTTTGCCAATATTTTTTTATTATCTGCTTTATATACTCTGGGATGTTTCCAGGCATTCCAATAATCTTTACAGGATTAAAGGACCTCTTTCTTATTCTGTGCTTCCTGTGTTTCAGTTGTTCAAATGAGCTATACAGATAGGTCGAATTAAATTATGAACTACAGAAAATCTCAGTTCCAGATCAAATAAACCTTTCTTCGATTGGTCTTAGAGTATGTGTGATTCTAAAATATAGACACTGTCTTCTTTACCCCTATGTTCTGAATTACTTTAACCCCAATCTGTTTGGCTTCATTCTTATCCCTAAATATCAGGTTATATATATAAAACAGCCTCTCAAAATCCAGAAATAATAATCACCACTCTGAACTTAATGTGTCTGCTTTACAAGCTTACAATCTAGGCCCATGTTTCCTTATAAGCATTTTCTAAAGGTGACCACACCATTGTTGTTTTTTTGCTTCTGACTTATTTTGTCTCACCAAATGTCCCACATGTTCATTCACATTGTTACATGCCTCACGGCATTGTTCCTTTTTGTAGCAGCACAACCTTCGTTCATAAGTATACACCATTGTTCACCAATCTACTTCTCCATCAGTGCATCCTTCAGCCACCTGCATTCATCAGGCATCATATAGAGGGCCCAAAGTCCACAGTCTATCAGCATTCTCAATTTTAGATAATTTCAGTGTCCCCAAAAGGTAGAAAACCAATAAACACACCCTCACCAAATAGGAAATCTAACCTCCTCTTAACTCTCATTCCTCACACCATTATTTACCTCTGCTGTTGCTGTGGCAGTGCTGATGGTTTCCTTTTGAATAAACTCATAGCACACAATAGCAGATTTCCCCCTGTACCCTGGACTTAAACACTCTTTGTACAAGAATCATATCTTTGAAGTAATTCTTACGAGAACTCATTCATATTTCTAGTGTGAGTCAGTGGGACATGTAGGTCTATACAACCCCTTTCAATCTTGTTCATCTTCAATATGGTAGAATTACTTCTAGACCCACTAGAGAATCACCTTCACCCCTATCTATTCCCTTACATTGATGTTCAACCTCATTAGCTAACAGTTCACCCATCTCTAGCTTCTATCTATCTCTAAGTCCCCTATATTCTGTATTATAAGCCTCTGATTATACCTTTATGCTGGTCATACCAGTGAAATCATATAGTATCTATCCTTTTGTGTCTGGCTAATTTCACTCAGCATCATGTCCTCAGGGCTCATCTACCTTGTCATGTGCTTCAGGATGTCATTTTGTCTTACTGCTGCATAATACTCCATCGTATGTATATACCGCATTTTGTTGATCCACTTGTCTGTTGATTGGCATTTGGTTTGTTTCCATCTTTTGGCAATTGTGAATAATACTGCTATGAACACAGGTGTGCAAATGTCTGTTTGTGTCATTGCTTTCAGCTCTTCTGGGTATATACCAAGTAGTGCTATTGCTGGGTCAAAGGGGAACTCGATATTTAGTTTCCTAAGGAACTGCCAAACAGTCTTCCATAGTGGCTGCACCATCATACATTCCCACCAGCAGTGCATAAGTGTCCCAGTTTCTCCATATCCTCTCCAACATTTATAGTTTCCTGTTTGTTTAATAGTAGCCATTCTTGTAGGTGTGAGGTGGTATCTCATTTTAGTCTTCATCTGCATTTCCCTTATATATCAATAGCCAAGAAAATGAAAGAGGACCCCTATCTTAAACCCTACACAAGAATTAACTCAAAGTGGATGAAACAACTAAGTATAAGAACTAGCACCATAATGTTTCTAGAAGAAATGTAGGGAAACATCTTCAAGACCTAGCAATAGGAGGTAGCTTCCTAAACTTTATACCCATAGCACAGGCAACAAAAGAAAAAATAAATAAATGGGAACTCCTCAAAAAATGCTTCTGCAACTGAAAAGACTTTGTCAAAAAGGTGAAGAGGAAGCCAACTCAGTGGGAGAAAATATTTGGAAATCAAATATCAGACAAAGGTTTGATTTCTTGTATATACAAAGAAATCATACAACTCAACAACAAAATGGGCTAAAGATATGAATAGGCATTTTTCTGAAGAGCAAATACAGATAGCTCAAAAGCACATGAAGAGATGCTCATTTTCACTGGCTATTGATATCTAGTTCTTCTGTGCCCAATTATTAAAAAGACTATTTTGTTCCAGTTCAGAAGATTTGGGGGCCTTGTCAAAAATCAGTTGACCATAGGTTTGGTGGTCTATTTCTGCACTCTTGATTCGATTTCATTGGCAAATGCTTCTGTCTTTGTGCCAATACCATGCTGTTTTGACCACTGTGGTTTTATAATAGGTCTTAAAGTCAGGGA
>PVIY010028731.1:0-32786 GCA_004026745.1 Myrmecophaga tridactyla | reverse complement strand
TTTCAAGGGTTTGACATAGGTCACAATTCCACAATTCTAGGTTTTTACTACAAGCTGCTCCAAGACACTGGAGACTAAAAAAAGTATCAATATAATGATTCAGCAATCATACTCATTTGTTAAACCATACCTTCTCTGTATATCTCCACCATCACCTTTGATTTTTTTCCCACTCTAGGGGTAGTTGAACTATGTCCATTCTAACTTTTTCATGTTGGAAGGGGCTGTCAATAATATGGGATAGGGAGATGGAACTAGTTGACATTCTGGAGAGGCTGGCCCCTTTGCGTTTCAGGGTTTATCTGATTCAGGGACCCATCTGGAGGTTGTAGGTTTCTGGAAAGTAACCCTAGTGCATGGAACCTTTGTAGAATCTCATATAACACCCTATATTCTTTAGGGTTGAATAATGCCTACTTTTTCTAACTCTTTAATAGTGGTGGTGATTTCTTGATCCTCTGGGTAGTTTGTAATGACACATTGCCACCCGGTATCTGGGAGAAGGCACTTTCACTGGCAACCATTTAGCATGGCCTCTCTGAACTGCCTTGACTACCAAGCACCTGAGGCAGAATTTACCTACAGTAGTTTGTAAAGTAATGTTCTGCAGTATATCAATGCCTAATATATATTCTGGGATAGGAGATACAGAGAGAGAGAGACCACAAAAGTTTGGGAGTACAACCAACTGATCTGTATTCACAGCCACCGCTGTGCTGCCTTGATTCCCTGGCCCCCATATTCTGCTACAGTTAATGCAGGACTTCAGGTTCATGGCTGTTTTCCATATATTAGGGTACATTCTGCTCTAGTGTCTACTATTGCTAAAACTCTGCGCTCATTGGTTACGGACCAAAAGTTAATTATTTCTACATGTGGCTTCCAATCCCCAAAGTTCCCCCAAACTTCTCTTACTTGGGGATCTTGACCTGTTCCCTAGTCAAGGGGAAGGAGGCTTCTAAGATTTCTTTATTTGGGGGGTGGGGTAGAAGGCTCCTTACACAGTGTCAGCTGAGTTCCCTGGCCACTATCATCATCCATTCTAGTGACCTAGTCTAAAGTTTACTGAACACTTGTTTCCTTGGGCAGTTTACTCCACAGCTTGACTAGCACTGCATTTGGCTGTCCATCAATATTTTTGGTCTTAGTCTCAGTGACCACCAGATCCACCCACATCTGCCAGCATGACACCCAGTTTGGGCTATCATGTCCCTTTGGTATATGTCCCATGGCTCTAACTCTTGCCCAGCCATGTTGCAGGCAGTCTATCTCTCCCAGGCATGCTATTATCTGAACGGCCTGGAAAACAGGTTGCCCTGCCATCTGACTGAGAGCCAGCACTATGGCCCCATACCACTGGTTGGGAACAGTCTGTAGATCATTCCACACATTCCTGCAGTAAAGTTTATGCTACCAGGTCCAACACAGTTAATTGCATAAATTGCATTTTTCATACCTAGTCCCCATAACACATCTTGCAGCTTGTCAATAGTGCTCCACTGAGGGGTTGGGGTAGTAAATCCTCCTTACTGGGCCATACCACCTTGCATTGGAGTATAAGCCAAACAATGAGTGTGTCTCTATTTCAGGATCTAGCACGTGCATGCGCTGATGCAGGAGGGGTGAGCAGTAAGAGAAGCCATTTGGCTTAACTCATGACCTGAGAGCAATATGCCATCAGCACCTATGTCCCACAGTTGTAACAGCCAATTCGCTAAAATTTCCTTGGGCTTTTGCCTATACTGAAGGTCCATTTCTCTTAACTTAGATGTGGTAAAATTTCATGAAGTAATATGTACTTTGTATTTGGCCAGGGCTTCTTGATGCTATCCACCCCCTCCTCAGTTATAACAGGCTCAGACATAACTTTATGTTGGACCAGAGAGCAAACTTGCACTTCCCCTCTTCTCCATCCCAGTCTGATTGTGGGTCTTCCTCATCTGTGGAGAAGTCCACGGAGTCCCACCCCTTGGGTCCACGGAGTCCCACTCAGGGAAGTAAGGATATGCCTTCCTTGGACTTTTTGCAATCTCTGACCCCTTATTCTAGCATAACGGCATGCTGAGGTCTCTAAGTTCTCATCCACTCACTTCAATCTCATACTAAAGCATCCCTTCCAGTTCTGCCTGAGCTATCCACAGATCCTTTTCTAACTTAAGTTCCTCTTCTAGATGATGAATGGCCACTTTGGCCTTTAATGCCTTTTCATTAGCAGCATGCATTGCTTCCAGCAGTGGCCAGACTACCACTGCAGCAGCCTAGTGGCATGTCTTCTCCTTATGAAATCCTACCTGCCCTGTGGCCTGTTACAGGAGGGCTATTATTCCAACTGGGAGTTATAGGCATCACCATATTCTCTTCGTGGACCCAGTTCATCTAGGAAGGTAGACACCCTTCCCCACTTAGACAATTGCAGGCCACCCGGCTATTCCACCTGGGGAATCTCCCTTCCCCAGGTCCATGCCATCAGAAGCAAGATCTTCTTTGGCCTCCTGACTGGCTCACAGGGGACCTTCCAGTCAAGAGACCAAGGAAAGCAACAGGGATGGACTGAGACATGAACTTTATTATAGGAATTTACTTACAGGAATGAAAGAAAGAAGTCAATCAGGGAACCAAGCTGCTCTGAAGGCAGTCAATTCAGAGCTTGGGTGGAAACAGTTCGCAACTAGGTGGAAATCAACAAGGCCATTTAAAGGGAAAACATAGGTAGCACAGAGGGGTCTCATGAGGGGAAGATTCACTATAGTTTGTGAATGTAGGAAAAAAATTATAGATTACCTTGTAGATAAGAGTAATCATGATACTATCTCAAGGATTCCAGAAGAAGTAGGGTATAGATTAACATGCTACATAGAGAGGGATCTGGTTTCTTGTGTATATTGACCATCTGCCCATCCTCCTTCTGTAGAAAGGCTAGCTAAATCACCAACTGCCTCAGGTCATGCAAGTGGCTGTGTGCTTTAGAGTTTCACAAAGACTCAGGGAAGAGCTTGGCCCCTGGGTTCTCAAACATCTCTAAATGACATTATCCTGGATTAGGATGGGCCACAAATACAATGGTAAATATCCTTATAAGAGAAGGGGCGAACACACAGAGAACAGGGAAGAAGGTCATGAGAAGATGGAGGCAGAGACTGGAGTGTTTAACATCTACAAGCCAAGGAACTCTGATAATTGTTGACAGCCGCCTGAAGCTAGGAAAGAGGCATGGGATGGACTCTGTCAGAAACTCCAGAAGGAAATAACTCTGCTGACACCTTGATCTTGGATCTTTACAACTATGACAGAATAAATTTCTACTGTTTTAAGTCACCAAGTTTGTGGTGATTTGTCATGGCAGCCCTAGGAAACTAATTCAGGCTGACACTTTTGAGTTCAATCTTTTAAAAAAAATTATGAACTGTATCATTCCCTCACATACATAAATTATGATCAAAACCATTTATGCTCAGAATCTGCCACAAAAGGGATAGAAGATGATGTTAGAGAACCCCTGGCCACCAGAGGCAAGCAAGTGTCTTTCCAGTTCCATGCCTTCTTTTTCTGGGTTCCTGGGACCCATCCTTTGATTCAGCTCCAGAATTCTCTGATCCTTCTTTTTGCAATGGCTGACTCTTCCTATCCCATTTCTGACCTCGGGTTTTCACTGCTGACCTTTGTTGGAGGGGCAACCCTGCCTCTTCCTTTCTAGAACCAGGCCTTAGCACCTGCTGCTTGGCTATCGTCTTTTCTGGCAGCTACCACCTAGGGTTCCCATGGTTCTGATTGTGCCTCAGACTAGCTGATAGAACTAAATCCATGCAAATAAATTACAATAGCTATTTTCATCCCCATGGCTAATTTTGACCAATTTCTTTGATACTCTTTAAAAGTCCAAAAATGCCCCCTCCAAAATTATATATACCAGGTATCAAATTCTTATGCCAATAGGGACCAGCAGGTAAGACAAATGATTGAAGCAATTGGGTAGGGAGATATTAGGACATGGTAGAGACTGGGGCAAATTAAAGAGCTCATGCACTATCTCAAGAGAGTGGTCAAAACTCAGCTTGAACCAACTATTGCCATGGGGAAAAAAAACGAGGGTCCACATATTCCTAGATCTCTGATTTCTTGGTAACCTCCTAATTTTTTTATGCTAACAACTAATTTAACATTTTAAAAATATACTGTATGAGTCCATTTCTAATGTCTGACATGCTGATTCATAATAGGAATGTCCACAAGACATTGACTTGTGAATTTGTGATGGACAGATGACTGAGCCATAGCATGACTCTCTCCAGGTTTCATCATACTATAATGAGCAGCATGAAGACCTGAGTCCTAGATGGAAGCTACACAACATTATTTGCCTCTCTCCCTTTGGTGAAGTAGACAGAGAAGAGAGAAGAGGAATTGATAGTGAATTTTATGGACACCTCGATCAGGCTATATAATCGTGAGTTGATTACTTGCCCCAAAGTTAACAGGCAGTCCCAGAAAAAATAAATTCATGTCTCTGATCCCAGGGAGGTTTTGTGAGTCCCAAAAACCTTTAGGAAGGTTCAACTTAAAGGTGCTATGAACTGGACACTAACCTTTGATTTTTCTAGCAATTAGGGACTCAACAAGTAAGCCTTCTACAAATGTGACAGGAGGAATTATGCATTATTGTAGACCAGTGACCATGCACCTTTGCCAAATGATTCCTATCAATTCCACACCCACCAAAACCTGCCTTTATGACCTTAATTCAGCACTTCCCAACCAGTGTGCTTAGACTCAGATTATATCTATAGGTTTGCTAAAGTCCAGGTCCTCTCAGCCCTTCGGGCAGTTGTGTGAGCCTGTGGCAGCCAGAACCTTTGTGCCTGTAGCTCTGACCACAAGCAGCCAGATCTGTTTACCAACTGTTCTCTACAAATATTATCCTTTTCTATGTGCCTCCGTGAGGAAATGATTAGAAAACTCTGCCACCTCATCTTTTGCAGCATCTGTTAAGGATGGATTTGACTCAGAGGTGACCTTCACCTCTGTCGTGGGTGTGCTGCTCAATTCCTCAATTCTCCCCCTTCAGGATGGAAGCACTTGTTTCCCACATTTCTGGGACTGTGGGCAACTGGCAGCTCCCAGCTGAGTTCTCAGTATGGCTAGCCCTCAGCTGAGGACTAAAACCATCTGACTCAAGGTCACTCCCCTCCTCAGCAACAGCCTGAATCCAATGACTGGCCAATGATGGGGGAGATGAGTGTGTTCCACAAAAGCCTGGCCCCCCCCCTCCAATTCCAGTCAATTTCTCAAGGTCTACTCCAGCTCCAGAATCCTACAAGTTTGGCTAAGGCTCCATTTTGGTGCAATGCAGTTTAATTTTCCTTTCTGCACAATTCTACTTCCTCAATTCCTATAGATGTGGGAGTACACCCCAATAAATTTCCTGCATGCAAATCTCCATCTCAGAGTCAACCTCCCAGGAACTGACCTGCAACAACCTCCCAATTCAATCTCTCTTACCCATAAAACTCATTCCCTCTGGAAACATGTGGAAACATATCTAAGCATGGCCTTGTCATCGCAGATGAATCTCATTTCAACGTCCATTTCCCACATAGGCTATTAGGATCTTAATTCCTTCTAAGTCTTTTTTCTCACATAGGTCATGAGGTCTGGATAGGTTACAGTCCTTTGGTCCACTCATCTTCCACATAAGACTTCCTCAGTGGGGTTTAGGGAACAAGATTTACACAATGGGGAAGAAAAGTAAATCTAGAAGAAGCAAAGTAAAACTACTCATTCTAATATCTTCCTTTCATCTCAGAGCTACTGCATGTATCAGGTGGTGCTGCCCAGGAATAAACTCAGGACTGGATTGTCTTTGCTGTTACCCTACTTAGATAATAATAACAATATTAATAATAACCTTTACTGCTATCAAGTGTATGTCTACTATGTCCAAAACTGCAACTAAAAGTTTTTTTAAATATTATCTCTAATTTTTCTAACAAACCCAGTGAGGAAAATATTATTAATCTTCCTCTATAGAGGAATGTCTTCATCTGCCCAGACTGCTATAACAAATACCATCCACTGGTTGGCTTAAACAAAAGGAAATTATTGTCGTACAGTTTTGGAGCCTGGCAGTCCAAAATCAAGGTATCAGCAAGCTGTGACTTCTTCAAAGTCTGTAGTAATCCTGATGAGGCTTATTGGCAATCATCTCTGCCTCTGTCACATGGCAATCTTCTCTATTTCTGACTACTCTTTTTCCTTCCACTTCCCTGCCCAAATTTCCTTTGCTTATAAGGACTCCACATAGGATTAAGGCCCACCCTGATTCAATCTGGTCTCATCTTAATAAGGTCTTTGAAGATGCTGTTTACAAATGAATTCATACCTACATGGCCAGGGATTAGCACTTGAACATGTTGTGTGGGGACATAAGTCAATCTCCAATGAGGAATAAAATGAAGTTAAGAGAGGTAAACTGCCCAAGGACACTGTTCTGGAGTGGGGATTTCATAGTTCATACTTTACTTTGGAATGAAATCTCCATGAGAATGGGAATTTTCACCTGTTTTCAGTTGCTTCTCACTGCCTAGAACAGTGGCTGACACATGGTAGATGTCCAACTAGCTGTTTGTTCATGTAAATGAATGAATGAATGCATGGAATGAATGAATAGGGTTCAGTTGCACAGTCCTGCCAGAGTATATTCAAGGATGAAAGAATGTGGAGGAATATGTCTGAACTCATTATTTTTGATAACCTTGAGCCAGGCCACTGTTAACCCATATGGAGAAAACAAGCCCCTTTCTCAAGATACTTTATATACATCTGTCAGAAAATTGTCCTAATATATGGATTTGTTAGAACAAAATGTTTTACTGCCTTCTACCTGAAAACAGTCAAATGCACAGATCTATGATATCTTTGATATAGATGATATTTTCTTCAACAAGATACTTGAGGGATGAATCATGCCCCCCCCCCAAAGAAAAACATGTTCAGATTTTAATCTGTGTTCCTGTGAGTGTAAATTCATTTGTAAATGGGACCCCTTAAAACCATGTGATAATAATTCCTGTTTTTAAGCCAGTCAGTCTATGTTATTTGTCATAGCAGCTCTGGAAAACTAAGACAGTACTATTGTGTACCAGACAACCTGCACAGCGATGTATGGCTACTCTGCCTAAGACTGCCAGGCCCAAGTTATGCTTCTATCTAACTAAGTACTGGAACAGATTTGTCTTACTTTCCAATAGTTGGATTCTAACCCACATTTGTCTTTAATTACTCACTTAGCTGCCTTTTCTCAACTTTGATATAATGGCCAAAGTCTCAGAAAGTTTGATAGATAATAGTCTTTGTATTACTCAAGCTCTCCACTCTGTAAGGTTCATGCTTTAGGAGAGCTCTTTTATCACTCCTTGATGGAGAGCTATTTTCAAGAGCCGTACAATTTCCTGACATTCTTTTTTGCTTGTTGAAGACAGATTCTCTTGAGAGAGTACAATATCTTAAGTACTTTAAAAACATGGTGAATGCCATCAGCTTCTTTCTGAATCAAGCTTTCTTTCTCATCAGTAATTTCCCCCTCTGATCTACTTTTTATGGCCTGTTTTACTCCTTTTGTTCCCAGACGGTTGAAACAACTGGTCTGGAAAAGGTCAAATTCAGCATGCCAAAATAATATATATTTCTACCTTTCCACTGAAAAGAAAGGTAAATGATAGATAACATTACCTAATCTACCTCTGAGATTTTCAGGAAGCAACATTAGAAAAGTAAAATTCTTTGATCATAGCTACCCTAATGCCAGTATATAAACAAACTGAATATTTTCTTTTACATATACTTCTTTACAAACAAATCCAGGAGAAAACAAAAACAAAAACAAATGGATGTAATAGGCCCTCCTGCTGTTATAAATTGTAATAAAGCCTCAGGCAAATCTGACAGGAACCAAAAACCTAGTTGGTCTAATTCCCAAGATACTGAACTGAACATGATAGGGCTATATAGGCAGGTCATGGCAAGCAAATACCAACTCTATTTTGACTGTCAGTTTAGCCTATTCGCCATGGAAACTATACTAAATCTTAATGTCCTGGGAAGCAGTAACTTGCCCCTTTTATTTGAGACCCCATTGCATTTTGTTTGTGCTTCTTTTGGAGGATTTAATATATTTGTGTGGAATTTTCAGCTCATTTGTCCATCATTTCCTCATTAGAAAAGGGAATTCCTTGAGGGCAAGGACCACATCTTAATCATTTGATAGATAAATAAATAGATTATATATAGATAGATGTCTAGATAGAGATATATAATACAGATAGATAGAGAGAGAGATAGATAGATGGAGATAGCTAGGACAAGTACAAAGCTTAGCGCACCATGGTATCCGCTATGCTTTGTAGGAATAGTTGGATGCTTTTTGATTGGTGTGTAAAAACTAGACATTATTATTTATTATGAAATATTACCTCTGGATGACAAAGGCAGAGGGCTATTAGCAGCATCCAGGAGGATTAAAGGACAAAGTCTTTTACAGAACACATTTTCCCTCACAGTGTTATTAATCCATTTGTCCCGAATTTGCTAAAATTCTCCCATTTCTCCAAAATTTTCTATATTATACATTGCTTGCAGTGACTCGAGCAATGAAATGTAGGTGAATAGATGGATTCTGTGGCCCTGAATGTACCGGATATGAAATGAATGACAGAATTTCTCTAATTACTACACCAGGAAGAGGCTTAATGATGTTTCACAGCAAGTGTCATGGCACTGGATAAGTAGAGGCTCTTGGAGACAGACCCTTCCCAATAAAGCAGTTTAAAAATCCCTCTTCATCATTACACTATATGCAAGGATAAGGCAGCAGAGGGAATGCAGCCTTCACAGAACAAAATACAAAAGGATTAAGTTTCCAGAATGTTCCAGTATAGACATGTTTATCAGAACGGTAGCCCAAAAAAACCCACTGCTAACACTAGAGAGCACATATTATAGGGCAGATCTTTGCTAGTGCTTTGTATGCATTAATCCTCAGAGTCACCTAGTGAGAGAGGCACTCCTATACTCCCCATTTTGCACATAAGGAAATGAAATTTTATTTAACAGGTGTTCATGAGAAGTAGAAAAAACAGGGGCGTTCATGAGAAGGAGAAAAAACAGCTTTGAAACCTAGTCTGCCTGCTGGAACTCTGTACTTTGATCATGTGCTTAAGCAGAGACTTAAGTGTGATGACTAATACAAAACTTCAGGTTCTTCTTTCCTTCAGAGCACCTGGGAGAATTTTAAGTCTCTACCTTTGACGTTAATCTTAATGTCCTCTGGCCAATGAAAATTACGTAAAACACTTTATTGCAGAAGCATTTAAGATCAGAAGGTAACTCTCTGCTTCCCCTGCCACAGCAAAGCCTGAAGCCCTACATTAAAATGGCAGCATCATCCAATTTCCACTTCAGATACAGAGCCAATGATGATAATGGAAAAGGAAGGTCCTCCCAGAATGTCAAGTCAGGGCTATGGAAAAAAATGGACTGCAGAGACTCTTTCAGAAGAACATCAGACAGGAGACTCTCCTAGAGAGCAGAATAAGGCTCACACAATAAATATTCTTCATTTCCAAGGTAGGGAACCATCACTGTTCTAGTTTGCTAGCTGCCAGAATGCAATAAACCAGAAACAGAATGTCTTCTAAAAAGGGGAATTCAATAAATTGCTAGTTTACAGTCCTAAGGCTGAGAAAATGTCCCAATTAAAACAAGTCTATAGAAATGTCCAATCTAAGGCATCCAAGGAAAGATACCTTGGTTCAAGAAGGCCGATGAAGTTCAGGGGTTCTCTCTCAAGTGAGAAGGCACATGGCGAACACATTTAGGGCTTCTCTCTCAGCTGGAAGGGCACATGGCAAACATGGCATCATCTGCTAGCTTCCTCTCCTGGCTTCCAGTTTCATGAAGCTCCCCAGGAGGCGTTTTCCTTCTTCATCTCCAAAGGTAGCTGGCTCATGGACTCTCTGCTTCGTGCGGCATTCTCTGCTCTCTCTGAATCTCTTTCATTCTCCAAAATTCTTCCTCTTTTATAGGACTCCAGAAACTTATCAAGACCCACCCAAATGGGTGGAGACATGTCTTCACCTAATCCAGTTTAACAACAACTTTTGATTAAATCACATCTCTGGGGAGATGATCTAATTACAGATTCAAACATACAGTGTTGAATAGGGATTATTCTGCCTTTATGAAATGAGATTTAGATTAAAACATGACTTTTCTAGGGGACATACATCCTTTCAAACCAGCACAATCACCATGCCCAGTGGGTTTTCAGGATTGCTCCAGAATAAGGGAAGAGAGCAGTGGGGGACACCTTAAAGAGAGCCAAGAATGAACCCAAACTCTTCCATTAGTCAAACTGATTATCGCATGCTCCTTAGTGAAGAAGAGATGAAATAGACACAAGAGTATATTGTAGATGTGCATATATAGAAAAAGATATACAGTTTGTGGAGTCAGTCACTTGCCAAAAAAAATGTTTTAATCGTGTTAAAAAAGAACTGAGTTAAATATTCCTCAGAGTTGCCCAGAGAGGACAATCAGATAAGGAACACCTGGTATAGTAGAATTTCTCATTATATGGTCTGTGAACACCTACATCAGAATTACATGGTTTTATGTTAAAAATCCAAAGCCCCAGGCCCTATCATTGAAACCTACTGCTTTAGCAATAGGCTCTCACATGGAGCCTACTTCTGTTTGGGCATGCTGCACAATATGCTTCTATTTTTTCCTAGTGTTGCATAACTCTAGCCTAGTAATCCCACAATCCCTTTAAGTCAATAAATGTTTAAGACTATTAATTTCTTAGGAGCTCATGCCCAAGTTAATACTACAGAGTGAATTACAGCCATCCAGCCTTTGAGCAAATATACCTGATGGCCTTGGAATAAGGAAGAACTCATAATGACCAATGAAATCAGTATTTGAAATGTCCTTTGGTACCACTGTCAAGAATATTAAGCACCACCCATATGCCTAATATCAATACTTGTGCTAGATGTTAAGCATATAGATGATGGTCCCATCCCTCAAGGAATTTCACAGGCAAAGAAACAGCTAAGTGTTTACATCTACAATGCACAAATGCTGAAATGGAAGCAAAGGCAAGGAACAATGGAGGGCAGAGGAAGGGAATGTAAGAATGCAGTGGGTGGGGATGGGGTGGCAGAAAATCCACTAAAGAGACAATACAGCTTAAGCAAAGAGGCGAACAGGAAGAATGTATTCCAGTAAGAGGGAAGTGTGTGTGGAAAGACTATGAGACTGAAGGACTGGCAGGCAAAAACCCTGAAAGGCCTTGAATGCCATGCTAAGTACATTATCCTCTATAAATAGCAAGGAATGATATCCTGGTTAATTGAGTAAACTCTCTCATGTTACATGCCCCTACTATTTGCCACATTGCTACCCTATTGCCAAGGACCAGGAGAGTAGAGATTATGTTTTTCATAGTAGCAATTTTTGACCCTATTCCTCTTTTAATTTCTCCTACTTAAATTTTGTTTCCTAAACATGGCTCACCTAAAAGCGTCACATTATGATTTATTCACTGAATAATTCCGCATTTAGGAGGTGATGTCTTGGCAGTGTTTTGACTAGATGAGAATCCAAGACATGGAACATGACACGAATCAGTCTCTGTCTAATGCTTGGGTAACTACAACTCCACTGAATGAAAACCACTGAGTGGCTGTGGTGCCTACCCCGTAGCAGCAGCAGGGAAAATACCACCAAGGAGGGAGTTTCTGTGTATCTGGAGAAGCAAAACTATAAATCAATTCAGTGATTTTGACAAGTTAACCAGCCGGCCAATTGAGTGGGTTTTGTGCTACTGGGACTCCGTGGTTGTTGGTGGGTTGTTAAGGTCTGGAGTCCTTCAGTTCTGTTGCTAGCCTCGGGCAGTGCTGAGGTAGTCCTGCCTTCCATTAACCATATGAAATTGCCGCAGTTACCCAGGGGACAGATGTGGCCACCAGGCCTCAATCCAGGCCACCATCATCCTCTTCTATCATGCCAATCTCCTAGCTGCCCTTCCTTTTGCTATTCTCACTTCTCTCTAAGCCATTCTCTGCACTCTTGCCAGAATAATCTTTTTAAAGTAGCAAAGCTCAACAGATTACTCTTCATCTTGAAAATCTTTTCAAGGGCACTCCTTAACATTGTCTCAAGGTCCAGCTTGCTTAGGTCTCCCTTAACTCTCTCACGAGCCCCATCCTCATTCTCAGTATTTCTGCCATACTGGCTTATTTAACATTCCCCTTCCATATCATGGCTTGTCCTGTCTCAGGGCCTTTGCACATGCTGCTCCCTCAGCCCAGAATATTTTTCCTCATTCCCAACCACAAATAACTACTTATTTATATTCTGTCCCACCTTGAACATCACCTCCTCCAGGAAGGTTTCCCTGGACTATCCATATAGATCTCCCTGTCCTACTAGGTTACAGTGTTCTCCTGGGGGCTCTCATACTTCTTTGTATTTTCCCTAGGAAAGCACAGACCATCTCATAGTGTCACTTTCTGTTTACTTGATTATCTTCCGCCATTAGATTGTATACTGCCTCATGCAGGAACTGTATCCTATTCTCTCTTGTATCTTAAGCGCCATAACAGTGCCAACACCAATAAATGTTTGAGTAAATGAAAAGCGAGTGACTCAGTACTGGCTTCTTCCTCTGAGTGGACAAGCCACAGGATTTAGTGCTTGAAAAAAATGGGTATGCGTTCCAATTCCACCTCTTCTGAGTGATCTTAGGCAAGTTACTTAATCTTTTTGAGGCCCAATTCTTATCAACAAAATAGGGAAGATAACACCTACCTCACAGAATTGTGGTGATAGTTCATTAAAATATGCATTAAAGGGCCACATAAAATTTAACACGTTAATTATTACATATATAGAAAATATATGTATTTATTATTCAGAGGATAAATTTTTTAAACCATTGTCTTTATTTTAAAAAGAATCTAGCTTGGTGTACAAGGTGCAATTTTATTCTATAAATGAAATTCATTGTACTGTGACTAGATTAGGATATTAGGACTCTCATGAAAGCCAGCAGGAAATTGGAAATGTTAAAAAAAAATAAAAAGGCTAAATAGAAGGAGGCTTTGTGATCCTAAGCTTCTGGCATTTACTGAAAAAACTAAGAAGCATACTATGCAAAAGATTAAAAAGCAACAACACTCAATCCAGTATAAAATAAAAGAAATATGACCATGGAAACTTTATTTGCTGACGCTGAAACAATAATTTATAGCCAACCCATTTTCTGTGTGGTGAAGTAGAAAACTGGACATTGCAGATGATTCTGGGACATGTAGACAACGGACATTTTACTTAGCTCATTCAACCATATAGAATTCTCAACTCGTTTCTCCATAGAAATTGAACAGAGAGCTTCATGGGCAATAGCTCAGCTTCACTAAATGACCAGGGGAACTAACGAACACAGTCATGCTTATCTGAAAACTGACACACGGTATTTCTCACTGTTGGCTTTCAGACCATTTCCTAATGTACTTATTTTTCAATTTTTTGGTCAGCAATCATTTTTAGAGATATGGGAACTGGCTGGTTTATCAGCATCTGCCCTGCCAGTGAACTCCAGTACAGAATAACCAAGTTGTTCAAATAAGAGATACCTATTCAACCCAATTCCTGCCCCCAGACCTCAACTGTGAAGAAAAGTCCTGTCAATAGGTGAATTGTTCAGTAGTTATTGTTACTAAATTGCAAAGTTGAATTTGCAGCCTAGCAAATATCTCTCAAATTGTCTTCTCTGAGCCCTGTAATGAGGTGGACAGCCCCTCAGCTCCCCTGACTATTATATGTTTCTCTTGACCTAACCAGGCAGCTTCAATCTCTCCTTGTCTCTTTGCCCCTGGGCTCTCAGAGAAGAAGCTGTCCTTCCATCTCTAAAGCTAACTCTTCCCTTTGGGCTCTGGGTTATTTTTGTCTCTATATGTGCTAGGAATGAAAAAGATAGTCAATAAATTTACTAATTAGCTGCTCCTGATTCCACTGCTGCTACCTTCTTCTGTAATGCCTCTAGTAACTACATGGACCTTTATTTGATAACTTGAAACATGCTCTAGCCTTCTGTGCCTCAAAACAAACACAAATTAAGTGCCACTCGGTCAACTCATTTCAGCAAATGCTTGGTACTTAGGTATGTGCAAAGAACTATGATGGAACCATGAAAAAAATGGTGACAGAAAATAAGATAGTGTTTTCCCCACAGGGGCTTCTGCTCTGACCAAGAAGATGAAGCATACCCAGGGTGAGGTTCAGGCTTGAGGTGCAGGGCTTCCGGTCAAACAGATCTATAGACTCTCCCGTCTCCTCCAAGCCTCAGTTTCCTCTTCTATAAGACAGGGGAATTGCTGGTGCAATCTTCAGAGGATTATTGTGAGACCGAATGTGTTAATGACTGTAAAGCACTTAGCATGTGTGGCTCAGGGTAAGTATCTGATAAACATTATTTAAACGAAGAAATGAACATAATATGATAGAAATTCTCTCATCTCTAAGCCCAGCTGGCATGCTGAATTAAATATATACTCTACAATGCTTTTATTAAACATACTAAATACAATGGGAAGCCTCTGGAGGATTTTTATGCAGCGGTCTGACATGCTGCAATTTACATTAAAAATACATTTGAAAGCTAACAAGTGAGCAATATGTACATTAAGATTGTTTTACAGAAAACATAAAATAAAATCCATCTATCTGTTTGTCTATAGTGGTTTGTATAAGTTCATGTGTGCAAGATGGGTGAGATAGAAGACAAAGCCAGCTGTTAAAATGTTACTTCAGGGGTGGGCCACGGTGGCTGAGCGGCAAGAGTGCTTGCCCGCCATGCCAGAGGACCCGGGTTCGATTCCTGGTGACTGCTCATGTCAAAAAAAAAAAAAAATGTTACTTCAGGAGGGTTATGACTGAGTGGGGAGATGACTAATTTTGTCATTACATGGATACCATGTTGCTTCATTTCATAAAGTAAAGTTAGTTTTAATTTAAAAGCATTTCAAATAGACCTCCAAAAACGGTTTCAAAAGGATCACTCATTCTGAAAGGTGGAGAATAGATTGTCAGATGGTGAGGATGAAACCTGAGGAGACAATTAGGAGATTTTGTGTGCCGAGCAGTTCAGGCAGGAGTTGATGGTGGCTTGAAGGAGGATGGGAAGCAGTGATGATGGAAAGTAGGGGACAGGTTTGGGGGATATTTGGGAGGTAGAGCTGATGCACTGAAGGTGAGTTGAGGGAAGGAGCCGTAAAATCAAGAGTGGAATTAAAAATGACTCCAGGGTTTTTGGTTTGAGTTCTTAAGCAGGTGATGATATAATTCCTGAGGGGGAAGGCTGTGGGAAGGAACAGATTTGGACAAAGGTGCCAGCAGATGGCAGTGTTTTGGAATTGCTAAGGTTGAAATGCTTTTTTGACATCCATGCGGAAATGAATTGCCCTTTGAGCTATGTTATTTATGATGTAAGATGAGGCAACCTCCTCTTTATGAACATTAGCATTACAAGGGAACAGCATGAATGAGAAGCCATTCTTTGACACTGCCCTCTTTGAGACACTACTTTGCTGCTACACAGTTGCTTTTGACCAAAGAAGTATAGCAGAGGTAACTAGTTTTCTATCTCAAGATCTATTCTTTTCTTCTACATATTTAATAGAATGCTTAATTGTTAACTGGGTGCATAGCCACAGGGTTAAAGCCTATATTTCCCTTCCTCCTTTGCAGCTTGATTTGGCCAATAGGGTAAATTCTTGCTGGTGAGCTATAACTAATAGTGCTTTGTGGCAATTTCAGGAAAACCTCATTAAAATATAGCTGGCATGTGACCTTTATCCCTTCTTCCTGGGTCCTTTTCTCTCTCCTGCTGCTAGTGGTAGATGAGAGTGCTGGAGCTCCAGCAGCCACTTTGAACTATAAAAACGAGGTCCACATTCAAGGGATGACAAAGAAGAGAGGTAGAAACCAGAGCCCCTGATGACCTAAAGGAATTAGCATACTAACCTGGAAAACCTTCTTTTTCATTTGTTTCATGAAAGATAAAAATAAAAATTCTGTCATATTTAGGTCACTATTATTTTGCTTATTCTGTCATATACAGTCATCAAGTGTAATTCTAACTGAGAAAGAAAAGAAAGAAGGTGTTATTGTCTATAGGATTTGATACTCTCCAAGTTCCTCATGCTTCTCTCCCTGCCCCTCATGTAGGTGACTTCTATAGTCATAATTGTAATTGGCTTTAGTTTTCTTTTTCAAGTGTTTTTATTAGGTTTGGGTATTAAAATTATGTTAGACTCATAAAATGAATTGAGTTTATAAGATGAAGTTGGATACTTTCCATCTTTTTCTATGTCTACAATAGCTTGAATAACACTAAAGGTTACATAAAATTAAGCTAAGAAACTCTGGCCTTGCTGTTCTTTTTAAACAGTTGATCTTAAGTCATATTTCCTATTCCTGCTATAGGAACCGGTCTATTCAAGTTTTCTCTTCTTCTTAGGCCAATGTTGATCATTTGTATTGCACTGGGGGACATCCATTTCCTCTAGGTGTTCAAATTTATTGTCACAAATTTGTGTATATAATATCTCTCTACTGTATTTGTATTCTTTTTTTAAAATCTCCTGTTGGGTTTCCATCCTTACTCTTAAATGCTTTTCTCTCCTTTTCATCTTCTCTTTTATTAAAGTCTCTGTTCCAATTCCTTGGTTTACTTCGTGTCTTTTCTCAACTATTTTCTTTGTTGGTGCATAGCTACAAATACCATTCTTTCAGCCTGACACATGAATTACATTTTATCTGTATGGGATGCTTAGCTTGTACTTCTTTTCTCTCAGTCATCTATAGATGTTATTCCACCACTTCAACTATTACAGATGAGAAGTTCAAAGTCAATCTATTTTCCTTTGTAAACACTTTTTTTCCTTCTGTCAGGAATTTTGTAAGGTTTCCTATTTATCCTTGGAATTCAGGAATTTTACCAGGATATGCCTAGTCAAGTCTTTTCTCTCAATCTTGCCTGGATTGTGATATATATACTTTTAAACTTCAGTCAGGTCTTTCTTCAGCTCAGAGAAAATTTCTTCTATTGTTTGATCAATTTTTGCCCCTTATCCATCTGTTTCTTTCTATTCATTGAAATTCTTTCTATTCCACATTTTGTCTCCTGGATTTTTCCTCTGTATCTGTTCTCATGACTTCTATACCTTTGGATTTTTGCCCTGTGTTTTGATGTGTTTGAACTTCCTGACCAGTACACAGCTCTTAACTGGGCCTGTGTGCTTTTTCCTTCATCCATGAAATTATTTTTGTGTGTATACTGTAAGGCAGAGTCACATTTCATTCTTTTTCCATATAAGTATTCCCTTTTTGCAGCACCATTTGCTGAATTTATGTTTATTTGGTTTTTCATTTGTTTGTTTGCTTATTTGTTTGCTTGGGAAGTACACGGGCTGGGACTCGAACCTGGGTCTCCACATGGGAGGTGAGAATTCTACCACTGAACTACCCTTGCACCCCCTATCCATGGAATTTTTTAGTTCATAAATCATGGCTTTTAGTTCCAAACAGTCTCCTTTATGGTCTACTATTGTATCTCTTTAAGTGGTCTTTTCATTCTCTGATTCACATTATCCCTTATCTTCTCCAGCAGCTGTGCTTCAATAGGGGTCTGTACTAGAATTACACTCCATCATCCTCTCTCCACCTGGGACCGTGGTGTGCCTTGTAACTTTCCTTTGTCTGCTCATAGAACCTCAGGGGAAACTTAAATGTCAAAGTCCTGTCAGTGACAGAAGACATATGGGTCTCTGCACTTTGGGGCAGGCGCTATAGTATCAGGCAGGCCGTTAAGCCCCCATCTATGCGTCTCTGCACCCACTCTTCTCCATTCACCCATTCTCTGGGATAAAGAGGAATCAGTCCACCTGTTCAGATACTTTAACCTGGGGTGTACTCTACTCTCCTGATATCAACCATCCCTTGGGACTGACCCAAAGGGAAGATGTTTCTATACCAGACCACTCCAAAACCCTCATTTCCCACCCCCGAAGACTTCTTCTGGGAGTCCCAGTTGCTACTTGGCTCAGAAGTAGATAGGAAGAGGAGTTGAGAATGGGGAGGCATAAGACCATGATGAAGCTGTTATCTTCCTAGAAACCCTTCGGGGTGGGGGAGGGTGCAGAGGTTAGTGTGTTTTAACTAGCATTTCAGTTGCAGTGTGAAGAACTTTATTATCTCATTTAATTCTCACGTCAATCCTTTGAGGTAGAGCTATTATTATTAGTCCCACTTCATAGATGAGAAAATGGAGCCTCTTTCCCATACTCACACCATTAGTTAGGTGATGGAGCCTGGACTCAAACTTAAGCAGGCATGTTCTTTATTTTTTTTTTTGGCATGGGCAGGCTCCGGGAATCTAACCCGGGTCTCTGGCATGGCAGACAAGAATTCTGCCACTGAGCCACTGTTGCACCACCCACAGGCTAGTTCTTAATCACTGCTCTCTACCATCTCCCGGTGACTTTAAACACCCTTCAGATGGTTGTTACTATAGACAAACACATTTCAAAAACTGGGGTTGCTGTGGCTGTGTAGAACTTGACTTGTTAGCATGAGGGGCTTTCAGAGCCCTCCTTCATACCAGGGATGTGGGATGTGGGTGAAGGAGGCCAGGAGGGGTGTGATCAGGTAAGTAACCCGGCATCCTCTTTGTTGTTGAGAGTGAGATGCTGAGAGGGAGAAAAACCAATATCAAACATCTGACCACTGCGCTTTGTAGGAAATGTTCCTTCAGATGTGTGGTTTCTGGTCCTATTAGACTAAAATGCATGTATATGTTTTAAAAATAGCTGTTGTTCAGTAGTTACTTGGCAAAGTTAGAGGAACTGAGTTGTGTGGTCATTGTGTGCCACAAGTCCAGAGATGATGCAGTTTCTAAGAGCTACCCAGGCGGCAGCAATGTGCCTTCACAGGTGGGTACACCTCCTTCTGCTCCCACTGCTGCCTTTGCAGCCTTCTCACCATATTATACTTCTCTGTATATATGTCTGTGTCCCTTATAGGAATATAAGCTCTTAAGGGTCAAGATTATGTTTCACTCAAATATTTGTGCAGCCCATTCGCAAATGTGTTTATTGGTTGTACATTCTCTCATACTCTTTCATAGTTATTTCTTTGAAGGAAAGCCCACTTCTCAGCTAGACCCCACTCCTTGAAAGAAGAGGAAGTTTGATTCAGTCAGGTTCAGATCAAATGAGGAGCACAGACTGCCAGCTGGTATGGAAGGCATTCGTAGTGGAGACAATATCATTGAGACAATATTCAGAGATGGGACAGAGAAGGCAGTAATGTGAGCAAATAAGGGTGATTAGCTGTGATTAGTGTCACTGGAATTGAGAGCCTCTACTGGGTGGAAAATGAGAAATGAGTAAGGCTGGTCTATGTCTGGGAAAAGAAGAGAGAGAGCTTGTTTACTATATATTGTGATTTCAGAAACTCAAGAAAGAGCCCTATGATTGTAATATTTCTTCAATCCCATGATGCCTACAATTTAAAACTTTTCTTCTGTTAAATTACAATGGCCTTGGTAGAAAGAGCACAATAAATCTTGTAAGTCATTGTATTTTAATGCCAAGCATTTATCACACCTTTTCCTGAGAACATGAAATGTGAAGATGAAAGAACATGAGGGTTTTGGACTTGGAAAGGGATGGAAGACAGAAGAGACTCAATTGGAGAATAAGGAGATTAAATGAAAATATAACTAATTTCACAATGCCGCCTGAAGTTTTGCTCTAGAAATGAGGTTGGGGGCGTCTTTCAGATAAGGTCTTTAAAGAAGGCTATCATTTATTTATAAAGCTATATTTATTCCCTAGAAGACTATATTTTATTTACACATTGAAAAATCTGACTACTGTGTCATGCATCAGAGCTCACTTTACTGACATTACCCCACAACCTAGGAAAAGAAGGCAGTAAATACCCCAGAACTCAAACCATTGAAACTGGAATATTTTATTTCTATATGACATAGTATAGAATAAGAAAGTCTACTTAAGTGATTTTTACTTTTTCATATATATTTTGGATCTTACATTAGATTTGCTGGAAAACCTTTTTAAAAAAAAGGCACTTCAAGGATAAACAAGTTCAAGTCTGATTGTTATTTCTTTTGACAATACTTATTAAAATCTGGGAAGATAGCCACTGTCAATTTCTCATTTTGGTTGACCTTCCCATTTTCAAATGATATCAGCAGGAATAAGATGTATCTTTGCCAAAGGTAATATTTTTTCTAGAGGATATATTGGGGAAATTAATTGTCTAGTGACTTACAATTTTTATCTTTATATTATAAAACTAAAAGAAGGATTATAGATTAATATTTGTCAAAGGTATTTTTTGTATAGACTCAGTTCTGGCATTCTCACTATCAAGGACCCTAAGAAGACAAAGGTTTATATTGATGAACTAATAATAGTGTTTTTAATAATAGCAATAATAATAATATTCATAATGAGTCTATGTGCCAAGCACAATAAGTGCTTTTATTTTAATTTATAAAAGTTTAATTTTCACACAAAAACAGGTATGTTTAAATTCCAAACTCTGTTCTCTATTTTAAATACTATGCTTTGATCAGTAAAACTTGGGTTCAAGCAAAATCTTACCATTTACCAGTGCATGTCTCGTGGAAGTTACATCACCTTTTTTTTTTTTTTTTAATACAATAGGGATGGTCTTAGAACTTATTGCAAGGTTAGTAGATCTAAAAGACAGCAAACAAATAAGGTATTTGCTGAGTATTGCCTGGCACATAATTTCACAAACACTCTGCATCCTGACTCTTTCACAATAGCCACAGCACATAAATTGTTTTAGCCTCCTTATGATAAAAATATCCCAGTGTAGTTTTCCTGGACTTAAAACACAGAATGAGCACCATAATATTGATCATCCTTGCTTACCATTCATTTTCAAGGGCCTTTGCTGGCGAAATAATTTGTTTTGAAGAAACTATAGTCTGGTTGATTTTAAGATCTATCTTGAGTTAGTGATTAAATCAATGCTAGCAGAGTTGGCTTATTACAATGTAAGTTATTTAGAGGCTAACTACTTCTTTTCTCTTTTCTTGACTTTTCTTATATAGAGATAGTTTAGGTCCTTCATCATGTAAACCTGTATTTTTTCAGAAAGAAAGTCTGAGAAAAACAGCAGCTCAATAAATAAACTATTCAATCAATACAGAGATACAAACCTACATCATCGGGGGACAGGAGAATTACTGATTATAAAATGTTCTTGTGAAAGGTATGCAATCAGAGACTACAGATAGAGCATGATGCAAGTTGTTTTAAATGACCTGTTCCTGAAATGAATCTCCCAAGTAAAAATAGAAGACTACATATAGGGGTCCTCACATTAGCAATGGGCAAATTAGAAATGGTAAATTTCCTACAGAACATCAGTTCAATTCACTATGCATTGAATGGTAAATATTTTGTGTCCAGCACTGATGTGAAATATAGGCATATAAAATTAAGGGAGATGTGCTCTTTGCATCAAGGAGATCATAGTCTAATTTCCATTCAATGTAGAGGTCAGAGTTTAAGGAGGATACTAGGAAGAAGTGGTCAGCTCAGCCTGCAGAAGGAAGGAACAACTTCTCAGAAGAATGGTGGCTTAGCATAAGGTAGAGTTCACCAGGTGGATAAGGATGGGGTGGAGACAACATGGTGATGGTGATGGAGAGAAAAGAAGAGGGAGAAGGGAAGAGAGACCTCCAGCAAGAGGGAAAGCAAGTGAAAAGACATGAAAGCATAGAAACAACATGATGTTGGGAGAGAAGACAGCAGTTTCTGTTGAGTCAACAAGGGATAGGCAGAGGGGAAGAGGTAGAAGAGGTAGACAGTACTCAGATTGTGGAGGGTCTTTAATGTCATGCACAGATATTTAGATGTGCTACATAGATCATTTATAAATTAATCCAAAATGATGGTAAAAATTACTGTGCTAATACCTCATTGCTAAGAACAGAAGAACTTTACAGTTCAAGTTTGCTAGATTCTCAACCACATAATTTGCTAAGGGATGATCTTCCAGTAAATTCTGACAACACTCATCTGTATAAAGAGAGCTAGAACTGATGGAGACAGAAAAAGAGAGTTGTGGAGGGGATCATAGTTTGATACTTGATCTTTTTCCTGCGTTTTACCAGTTTTCCTAACAGCAAGGGTTTGGGTAGGCAAGATGAAGATGTTCCATCTGCCTCCCTCCCTCCCTCCCATGGGAAAAGCTGGAAGCCTCAAAAGAATCACCAGTCCAGACTTGAGGGTGACTCTGAAACATGGGGCAAGGATTGTTTATCACCTGGAGTTGCTGACAGCTGGCTCATTGAAGAGCTGATACAGAGCATGAGGGTTATTCTGTGGCTCCAAGAAAAGGAAACAGAAAGTTTTCATGCCCTTGGTGCCAAGAATATGGAGGTGAGCTTATAGACACCTCAAGCTGCCTGGGAGAGCCACCCACCTAGCGAGAAGCCACTCACCTGATAGTGGATGTGGTATATTCCCTTCTGAAGAGGGGGCTGCAGTGAGATGGGAGCAGCTTCATTGAGGGCCCTCTTGTTTCGGATCTAGATCCAAGGAGTACAGCCAAGGGTACACATCACCTATACGAAGACCTTTTGGGTGATGGGAAGCCAGCTTCATATTGTACCAGGAGGAGTGATGATCTACAGACGAGGAACTCTATACATCACCAGTATCTGAGGGAGAAGCAAAAAGGGCCAAGAGAAGGAGTTACATCTCCTTATCTTTCCCCATCTCATGCCCATTCAAGCCATGAGGGTCACAAGCACATGAAATAACAAGGAAAAGATGTGTGTTTTGTTGACTCTACTCCACAAAAGAGATAGAAAATTCATCTGAAATGAGTTTTTAATAGCAAAATTAGACTTCCAATCATTGGATTGGGCTAAATGTTTCAGAAAGTACTAAGATAGCATTAATTGGCAACTTTTTTTTCCTTCTCTTCTCCCACCTAGTTACTTTAGTTTCTGACTTGCGACCAAGAGTTATGACTAAAAAGGAAATAGGTACTTGGAAGTGGGGTGTTGCAAATGACAGACCCTAAAATATGGAATTGGCTACTTGTGGACAGGTGTGGGCATTCCATGCATTATAGTAGGAAAGCCGCTGATTAAACCAGTCTGCTAAATTGTGTCCTGTGTATCTTAGGATCTCAAACATACCAATTGAGGCTTGAGCTATAGGGTTTTTGATAGAAAAATGTCAGGATATTAGAATGTGTTGGTTGCTTCTTGCTTCTTTAAGTCAAGGTTTTGCAGACTACCTAGGTGAAGGACCAATTTATTTGTTTAATTTTCACTGCATTGCAAATCCATATTTTGTAAAATACAACAATGATATTTTGGCAATGTTAAATTGCTATAAAATTGCACACAGGTAGCCAGTAGTTGGTGGGACACCATAGGTCCCAAAGCACACTCTGAACACCCCTGTTTTAAATATGAGACAGGCTTGGGTTCCAAGCTGGCCTATCTGAAAGCAGAGGGAATAAAACTGTCTTAGTAAGAGAGGCTCCTTCTTCCCACAGCAAACAATCCAACATAGTTGAGAGTCAGATAAGGCTAAATCTTGCAGGATAGGAAAAGATGAATTCTTTCCCCTAGAGTAAAATCAGTGAAATCAAACTTATAGAGAAATGTAACAGTAGGGGAGAGGCCTGATCACTTAGCCCTCAACTAAGCACCTTTTGCTGAGTATTCTTTACTGGACAAAGGGACGATTACTCTCCTAGGAATGAGCTCAAACAAGAGGCAGTTCAGATGAGCGTCCCCACACCCATGAGATTCTTCCTAATTGCTCAGATCAGAGCCCAAGGCTAAAATTATGCTAAGGGATAAAAGGAATAAGCAAAACATAGACCTCTGATACTTAGAGATAGTTACTCCCAAGCCAAGTGGCTTGGAATACTAAATCTTCAGAGCAGACCCAAAGCCTGCTAAAGTTAGCAAATTGTATTATCAGTGAATCCCAAATCTTCAATGACTAAAGCAGTGATTCTCAAACTTCAGCATGTGCCATCATTTCTTGGAGGGCTTGATTCAAAATACTGATTGCTGTGCTCCACCCTCCCAGAGGGTCTGATTCAGTAGGTCTGGGACAGGGCCTGAGATTTACTTTTTTAACAAATTCCCAGGAGATGCTGATACTGCTGGGTCCAGAATACTTTGAGATTTACAGAACTAACGCAATCCCCAGATCCCCCAACTGGGGCCGAAAGAAAAGGAATCATAATGTTCTTGCTGGCATGCCATGTAAGTAAATGGACAAAGAAATTTCTAGAGAATAGAATCTGTGGCTGCCTTTAGAATCTATGAGTGACCAATGTTCTCACTCCACTACCAGACCAAGAGGTCTTTTTGTTTCCTATCCAGTAACTGCTAGGCACCCAGCAGCCATGGTACTTAGTTTCTCTTTTTCTTTTTTTTTTCTGCACACATGAGTTTTTATTTCAATTATGTTCTGTTTCCCCCATAATTATAATTGGGAGTACTGGAAGTTATGAATTTTGTCATTAAGCCTTAGGTGGCCAAATCAGAAGGTGCTCCATTAGGATTTGAAAAATACACATCACCCAAAGATTGTGAACTCATTGGATGCAGAACCTAGATGTAATTTGGGTTGTTGCTTCCAGGGCAAAGGGTATAATCAGTTACATTGCTTCTGAAAAACTCCACTCACATCTATCTTTTTTGCTCGTTAAAAAAAAAGAAAAATATTATTCTTCTGAACTAGAAAATAAAAATGTTTTCTGTTAAAAGGCCTTTTATCTCCTTAATAAGTGGAAAAACAAAAATTAGAATCCCTTGTATTTGGATAGTACTTTATTTAAATCACAACATGTTTTTCACATTACTTAATTTGTCTTTTACAAAAAAGCCCATGAAGTAGACGTGGTAGGATGTTTTACTTTTACAAATGAGAGGATTAAAGTCCAGAGAGATTAAAAGATTTGCACAAGGTCACACATAAGGTAAATAGTAGGGCCAATATACTTAAACCCAGGTCTTTTGATACCAAATTCAGTATTCTTGCAATATACCATAATGAAAAGCTGAGTTAAGTACATGGGAAAGTCAATTCAGTTTATCAGTGAATGAATGATCTGCAAGCATAGCGGTATTTCTTAGCAGGCTATAGCTATAAAAGCTCCACCTGGAACAAATTGCCCAATTTCAGAAATATAGACCACATAAAAATCATACCCACCAAAATTAGAAAAAAAAAAACTCACAACACTACTGAATGATAGCCTAGTCTCAGAGGGCAGTTTCCTTGACGTTACAAAGAGCAGCACTTTCATTCATCATTATTATGCTGACTCATATCCTCATCAAAAAGATGATGATCATGGACATCAAAAGAGAAAAGTTATTCTTTAAACAATTTATCACACATTTGAAACTTTTTCAACTTGTTCAATGACCATAACTTTTAATCAATATAATCCCTAATATCAAAAAGCTTTTTGCTTCCATAATTCGATTCATAAGTTGAATATGTGAGCACTAAGGAAAAACTGAATATGATTTTAGTGGTGTAGGTTAAGTCATAAAGAGGTTATAAATTTAGACAAGAGAGAATCCTAAGAGGGATTCTAGAGGCAATATGGTCTTGAAGGCAGGAAGGTGGGAATGACAAGATCACATGGAAAAGCCAAAAATCAAAGTAATTTAGTCGAGGCAGAAGGCAATATTCATGAGATGAGAAATTATATCTGGTAAATTGAATTATGTCCTAGAAAGAAATCTTTTCTTAATCTTAATCCATTCCTGTGTGAACTCACTGTAAATAGGACTTTTGAAGTTGTTTGTAGTTAAGGTGTGGCCAAGTGAACGAGGTTGGGCCCTGATCCTATTACTGGAAGCTTTGTAAGGAGAGAGCCAAATGGAAAAGCAGGCAGCTGAAAGTCAAAGAAGTCAGAAGAAAAAAGGAAGACATCACTATGTGCGCTGTCATATGGCAGAAAAGCCAAGGCCCACGAATTGCTGGCAGCCAGCTCCAGGATGCCACAGCCTTCAGGGAGAAAGATCACCTTGCTGGTGCCTTGATATTGGATTCCCCCTACCCTCAAAACTGTGAGCCAATAAATTCCTGTTGTTTAAGCCACCCCATTTTATGGTCTTTCATTTAGCAGTTGGGAAACTAAAACCAGGTGTTTTGGGACCACTAGGTTAAGAACCTTACACACTAACAAGCAATTGGGAATACTAAATCCATAAAAATTATGAGAAGATTTATCTGGAAGCTATCAATAGGAGCCACATACATTTAGAAATTCAAAAATGCGATAATAAAAAAATCCTGATAAAGACATTAAACCCAAAGAAATATAAAATTTAAGAGCTAGAGGGGGAAAAAATGAAGTGATTTGGCAATCATCACCTTAATCAAGTGACCAAACTGTGCACCACTTAATAATGGGACAGTCTGATATCTTGTGCCTTCTGAAATGATGCAAAATGTACTTCAAAAGCACCTATGCAAGAATCTCACCAGAAACACTTATAGTGAATCTAATGAAATTTATAGACAACGTAAAGCACAGAGGAAAGCAGTTACACTTAGTATGAGGAAACAATCAGACAAATTCAGAATGTGAGATATTTATACTCATCATGGCGTCAGTACATCATGAAAGACATTGGAGAACTGTTCCAAAGACCAAAGAGATGCAAAATTAAATGCAGCATGTAATCTTCTATTGAATATAGATTTAAAAACAAAGCTCTGAAAACATATTTTAGGATATTTGGGCAAATTTGAGTGTTGACTAATGTGTTGGTTTGAAGCTGTTATGGACCAGAAAAGGCATGTTCTTTTATTCTATTCCTGTGGGGGGAGACCTACTGTGGGGGGCACCTTTTGGTTAGTTTATTTCAGTTGAGATGTGACCCAGCCCAATCAAGGTGGGTCTTAATCCTTTTTACTGGGGTCCTTTATGAGAGGATAAAAGACAGAAAAGGCCCAGAGAGAAGCTCAGTGAGAAAAGCCTGAGAGACAAGGACACATTCACAGAAGCTGAGAGAGCCATTGAAGCCAGATGTTGAAAGCAATAAAACCCTGGAGATAAGGACCAGCAGACAACTGCCATGTACCTTCCCATGTGACAGAGGTGTCCCAGATGCTGGCAGCCTTTCTTCAGAGAAGGTATCTTCCTGTTGATGCCTTAATTGGACATTTTCATGGCCTCAGAATTTTAACTTGTAAGCTAATAAATATCCATTGTTAAATGCCAGTCCATTTCTGGCATATTGTATTTTGGCAGCTTTAGCAAACCAAAACAATAGGTATTAGATGATTTGGGAATGGGGGAGAACTGAGGGATGGGGACTTAGAAATTATATAGTATAACGTTCACTTTTCAGAATAGGAAACTAAGGTTTTAGGGACTTATTTGTAAATAACTTGCTCAAAATTATACTTTAACAATAATACCAAGTTTAACCTAGGTTTCCTCATTCCCAATACAATGTTCTTTCCACTAAGAGAGGCAGATGCTATTTATATGTCTTTCCATTTGTAAGAGAAAGCAAAAATAACTAACCATATAGGAAATAAGGAAAGAAATTCTGCTTCTTTGTTATCTTTTACTAATGAGATTAATTAATTTGCATGATGGATATGTGAGAGCTGACTAGTTCTTCCCCCCATTAGTAACATCTGTAGTCCCAATCTGTATGCTTCTATCTATTGCTTCCTGCCTTCCCAATACTTGAGAATTAAATGAAAAGATTTCTTTTCCCTACCGGCTCAACAATTAAAACAGCAAAGAGCAACCACAGCAGAAAGTACAAAGGATTCTATCTTGACCCTCATAATTTAAAAATTGTTTGCTGCCTCCCAGAGAAATACAAGTGCAATGAAATGCAGAGACAAGAATAATAATGCACAAATAATCCACTAGCCTAAAACTTTTTTGGTGTTGTTCCTTTGTGTTTCTATTTCCCTCCACAACTGATATTCACAGAGAGAATGGTTGTTTGTACATGAATACATACCCACAATGCAAGAGACTTATCTAAATGTAGGTAGAAAAAAAAAAACTTATCACAATTAACAAAACCCCAACTCCTTTTCATCTTATTACGGAGCTAAGTAGATCCTTGGATATGTTTGCTCATTATTGTCTTGTATTTTATTTGTTTGCTTGTTTGCTTATTTTGAATGAGAGAGAAAGCTTTTGTTCCTCCATTTGTTTACAAGAAAATTGTTAGAAATACATTCATATGAACAATTCTCACTTATGCACTAAATAACAAGAATGGACAAAATTCAGTGATATTTCAAGGCAAAACAAGCTTTTCATTTCAATACACTTTTTGAACAAATATTTTATTTTTAAAACAAAATTAGATTTAAGAAAGTATCCAAATGTGTTGCTTTTATTTTATGTTCTCTGTGAGAAACTGCTTAGTCAGTAAATATTGTATTTGTAAAAGGTGACTAGAGAAATGGAAACTAACAAGAAGCCTAAATAATATACAGACTCTAAAACCAGCTCCATGAACAGTTAGTCATGGATCTGTGAGTATTTGAACTTCTCATTTATTTCAGAAACCTGTCACCTGAGCTAGCTTATCATAGTGTGATTTTGAGTCTCAGGTATTAAAGATTGATATGATAAATTAGGTCATAGTTATTTTTAGCTTTATTACTGAGACAGAAATTCAACTGTAAAATAGCCACTTAGGGATACTAGGTGACAGAACTGAAAAACAGGGATACCTCAGAGATATTGGGTATTTGGTTCCAGGCCACCAGAATAAAGTGAATATAAAAATAAAGCAAGTCATGAATTTTTTTGTTTCTCAGTGCATACATAAGTTACATTTATAGTAAACTATAATCTATTAAGTATATAATAATATTATGTCTTAAAAAATCATACTTTAATTTAAAAATCCTTTATTGCTAAAAAATGCTAAATGACATCTGAGCCTTCAGTAAGTTGTAATGTTTCTACTAGTGGAGAGTCTTGCCACAATGTTGACAGCTGCTGACTGATCAGGGTGGTGGTTCCTGAAGGTTGGGGTGAAAATTTCTTAAAGTACAGCAACAATGAAGTTTACCACACAGATTGACTCTTTCATGAAAGATTTCTCTGTAGCATGCAGTGCTGTTTGATAGCATTTTACCCAAGGTTAGAACTTCTTTCAAAATTGGAGTCAGTCTTCTCCAACCCCTGCTGCTGCTTGATCAACTAAGTTTGTGTGATATGCTAAATCTTATATTTTCATTTCAACAATATTCACAGACTTTTTTTCAGGAATAGATTCCATCTCGAGAAACCACTTTCTTTGTGCATCCATAAGAAGCAACTCCTCATACGTTCAAGTTTTATCATGAGATAGCAGTAATTCTGTCACAACTTCAGGCTCCACTTCTAACTCTAGTTGTCTTGCTATTAGACAATGCAGTTACTTCCTCCACTGATGTCTTGAACCCCTCAAAGTTATCCATAAGAGTTAGAATCAACTTCTCCCAAATTCCTGCTTATGTCAATATTTTGACCTCCTCCCATGAATCACAAATGTTCTTAATAGTATCTAGAAAGGTAAATCTTTTCCAGAAGGTTTTCAATGAACTTTGCCCAGATCTATCAGAAGAATCACTATCTATGCCACCTATAGCCTTAGAAAGTGTATTTTAAATTGGATTGTAGTGGTAATGAAAAGAAAATATGTTTCCATGAAAATTAGTATACAAAGAATTATGATAATATTATGTTCTATTTGAAGAAAATGTCAATACTGAAAATATTGCAGACCTTTATATTTTAAAATTCTGACAGCCAAATAGTATTTAAAATAAGAGATGACCTGAATATGTTGAAATAATTGATCAAGAGAAATATAATCACAATGAAAAATTTATAGGCTGCCTGGAACTAATGTCAGATTATATTAGACTTGCTCATTAAATTTGTAAAGGAATCTGTTCTACATTAATTATATCATAGTTGTGAATTAAATTTCTATGTAAAGTACATTTTTAATACTACATTTTGAAAAACCTTACTGTCTTACACAATTTTTAATTTAAGGAATAGAATTGTATATTAAAAATCCATACCACAAAAGTTTAAAGAAACCAATATGAACAGTACAATCTATATTTTGTCAAAAATATGCATGTATTTGTATGAATAAAAATAATTGGTAATATATAATCACCAAAATGTTAATGCTGTCTATTTCTTTCTCATGTGATTAAAGACTATTCTATTTTTACCACTACATTGTCATTTAAAAATATACTTTGCTATTAAAAAAAAAGGAGGGAGGAATAAAAAAAACTAGGCTTTTTTACAAGAATTGTAAGTTAAACTGGCAGAATACTTTTAGTTTTGTTTTGTTTGTTTGCTTTTAGGTACAAGAGGAGAGCAGGCAGTCATTTTCAAGCATTTTACAACTATGATATAATTAATGTAGAACAGATTCCTTTACAAATTTAATGAGCAAGTCTAATATAATCTGACATTAGTTCCAGGCAGCCTGTGTTTCAACATAAGAAAATCAGTTAATTTTAATACACCATATCAACAAATCAAAGCAGAAAAATCACATGATCATCTCAATTGATGCAGAAAAGGCATTTGACAAAATTCATCATCCTTTCCTGTTGAAAACACTTCAAAGGATAGGAGTAGAAGGGAACTTCCTCAACATGATAAAAGCAATGTGTGAAAAACTGACAGCTAACATCATCCTCAATGGAGAAAAACTGAAAACTTTCCCCCTAAGATCAGGAACAAGGCAAAGATGTCCACTATCACCAATGTTATTCAGCATTGTGTTGGAAGTTCTAGCCAGAGCAATTAGACAAGGAAAAGAAATACAAGGCATCAAAATTGGAAAGGAAGAAGTAAAACTCTCCCTGTTTGCAGGTGATATGATACTACATGTCAAAAACTCCACAGCAAAACTACTAGCGCTAATAAATAGTACAGCAAAGTGGCAGGTTACAAGATCAACAACTTAAAAATCTGTAGTGTTTCTATATACTAGTAATGAACAATCTGAGGGGGAAATCATGAAAAAAAATTCCATTTACAATTGCAACCAAAAGAATAAAATATTTAGGAAGAAATTTAACTAAGGAGACAAAAGACCTATACAGAGAAAAGTATAAGAAATCGCTAAAAGAAATCACAGAAGACCTAAATAAATGGAAGGGCTTACTGTGTTCATGGATTGGAAGACTAAATATAGTTAAGGTGTCAATTCTACCTAATTTAATTTATAGATTCAATGCAACACCCATTAAAATCCCCAAAACTTACTTTTCAGAAATAGAAAAACCAATAACCAAATTTATCTGGAAGGACAGGGTGCTATGAATAACTAAAAGTATCCTGAGAAAGAACAATGAAGTCGGAGGTCCCATGCTACCTGACTTTAAGGCATATTATGAAGCTACAGTAGTCAAAACAGCATGGCACTGGCATAAAGATAGATATACTGATCAATGGAATTGAACAGAGTGTTCAGATATAGACCCTCTCATCTATGGACAATTGATCTTTGATAAGGCAGTCAAGCCAACTCACCTGGGACAGAACATTCTCTTCAATAAATGTTGCCTGGAGAACTGGATATCCACAAGCAAAAGAATGAAAGAGGATCCATATTTCACACCCTACACAAAATTAACTCAAAATGGATCAAAGACCTAAACATTAGATCTAAAACTATAAAACTTTTAGAAGAAAATGTAGGGAAATATCTTATAAATTTTATAATAGGAGGCAGTTTCCTAGACTTTACACCCAAAGCATGAGCATTGAATAAATAAATAAATAAATGGGAATTCCTCAAAATTAAACACTTCTGTGCATCAAAGAACTTTGTCAAGAAAGTAAAAAGACAACCTACACAATGGAAGACAATATTTGGAAACAATGTATCAGATAATTGTCTAGAATCCAGAATATATAAACAGATCGTTCAATTCAACAACAAAAAGACAAACAACCCAATTACAAAATGGGCAAAAGACTTGAACAGACACTTCTCAGAAGAGGAAATACAAATAGCCAAAAGGCACATGAAAAGATGCTCAACTTCCCTGGCTATTGGGGAAATGCAAATCAAAACCACAATGAGATATCATCTCACACCCACCAGAATTGCCATTATCAATAAAACAGAAAATAACAAGTGCAGGAGAGGCTGTGGAGAAAGAGGCACACTTATCCATTGTTGGTGGGAATGTCAAATAGTACAACTGCTGTGGAAGGCAGTTTGGCAATTCCTGAGAAAGCTAAGTATAGAATTACCATATGACCCAGCAAAGGTCATATGGTAGGTATCTACTGAGTAGGTATCTACTCACAGGACATGAGGGCAAAGACATAAACAGACATTTGCACACCAATGTTTATAGCAGCATTATTTACAATTGCCAAGAGATGGAAACAGCCCAAATGTCCAACAACAGATGAGTAGCTAAACAAGCTGCAGTGTATATACATATGATGGAATATTTTGCAGCCATAAGACAGAATAAAGTTATGAAGTATGTAACAACATGGATGGACCTTAAGGACACTACGCTGAGTGAGATTAGCCAGAAACAAAAGGACAAATACTATATGGTCTCACTGATATGAAC
>PVIY010028730.1:0-32786 GCA_004026745.1 Myrmecophaga tridactyla | reverse complement strand
GTGAGCCCTGAGTTCAGCTGTGCCTGCAACTGGGGCCCTCCCATTTGCAAGTGTGTTTATTGTTGGCATAAGGTTTCTACCTCTTACAGCTGAAAAACTTCCAAAGCAACTACACCATTATGGGGGCATAGTGCAAACTTGGACGTGACTTCACTTTGAAAGGCAGGAAGTACCAGCCAGAGGCAGCAAACAGGTGGACTGCAGGCCAAATTCCACCCACACAGGGGTTTTGTTGGTCCATGTCTTAGTTTCCTGTGGATGTTGTAATAAAGCACCACAAATTGGGGGGGGGGGGGGGTGCTTAAAACAACAGAAATTTACTGTCTCACAGTTCTGGAGGCCAGAGGTCCAAAATCAAGATGTCGGCAGGGCCGTGCTCCCACTGAAATCTCTAGGGGAGGACCCCTCTTTGCCTCTTCCTGCCTCCTGGTGGTGACCAGCCATCCTTGTCATTCCTTGGTTTGCAGCTGCAACACTTCACTCTCTTCCTCCTGGGTTGTCACGTGGCATTCTCTCTTCTATCTGTCTGTCCCTGCGTCCAATTCCTCTTTCTTATATTTGCTAACTGGACAGAATGGGTTCAGTGCCGGATGTGCATAGGAATCACTTCTGCAACACCGGGATTTCAGAGAGAGAGAAAGAGGTTAATTACATGGCTGCCTGTTAGGAGACAGGAGAGAAGCAAGCTCAGCTCTATCTCCCCAAGCCAAAAGGGTTTAGGGTTTTAATGGGATTTAGACACGGGGAGGTGGAACTAGTGGCATTGGCAGGTATTGATTGATTGGTTACGGTTAATTGGAAGTGTGTGAGCACGGGCCTGAAGACCGGCAAGAGATGGGGTAAGGGTTCGCTACAGTTTATGGCAGTTTTGTAAACAGTTCAATTACTATTAGAGAACAAGTAAAGAGACTCAGCTAAACAAGCAGACTGTAAGGTCTGACAAAATCCCAGCTGGGGCAAATAGATTGTTACAGGTTACAGCAGTGTTGTAAAGCCTAAGTAAGGGTGCCAAAGTGAACTAATATTACATTTACAGTTAAGATCTTGTAGTCGGTAGTAATGGTCTATAGGGAAGCAGAGGCTTTTTCCAGGGATCCAACGTGGGGGTGCAGGACTATATTAGTCAGGGTTCTCTAGAGAAACAAAACCAACAGGAGAGATCTGTACATATGAAATTTGTAAAGGTGTCTCAACCGTGGGAATGGAATAGTCCAAATCCACAGGGCAGGCTGTGAAGCTGGCACTCTGCTGAAGGGTCTGGACAACTCCACAGGCGAGGCTCACTGGCTGGAGAAGCAGTGAAGGAGTCTCCTTCCTTAAAAGCCTTCAGCTAATTGCATTATCTCTTTTGCCAGAGACACACCCTTAGTGGATGGCAGCTGTCATCAGCCCTGAAAGGTGCCCACAACTTCTTATTTTCTCTCTAACCCTGAGGCTGGCCTATTCTTTTCATTTGTAACTGAGCTGGCAGGCTCTTTTTTCTTTTTTTAAAAAAGTTTCTCTGTATCTACACCTCTGTCAAAAATGGTGTGGAGTATATTCTTTCTAAATATAACTGTTTGTTCTAAATAACTGTTCTTTCTAAATTCTGAGATGCTGAGCTGTTTGTTTATAACCTGGTCATTCTCAGAAACTTTGGGCATTTATATGACACCTGAGACTCAGAGTTAGAGCTCTGAAGCTATGAAAGTCAGCAGTACCCCATACAGGAACTGTTTAAAATGTTGAAAAAGGGATCAAAATTTGAGCAGAGATATGAAGGAAGCTGATCTGGATAGAACTAAGGTAGATCAGAATACAGGGTAAAGGATAATATTGTCCATATTTTAAAACTTCAACTTCTGTGTGTTGAAAATTTGTATTGTGTGTTGTGCATTTCCTAATTTAACGTATATTGTCAGTTTAGTGGAACACCGTAAGTACACAGAATCTTGAATAGTGCAGAAGATTTTGTTGGTTTGTCCAGGTTAGTATGATGCCCTGATAAATCCCAGAGTAATTTGGGCAGTGAATAAAGAACTATTTGCAAAGTTCCCTTGGGGGGTTGGGGAGAAAAGAGGAAATATTCAACTTCCCTATCTGAAGAATTTCTGATATTCTCGCAAGTAGTGGGGACAACCAAATCAATAGGCCGAGCCCTCGATCTTGAGGTTTGCCCCTATGAAACTTATTCCTACAAAGGATAGTCTAAGCCTACTTAAAATTAGGCCTAAGAGTCACCCCCAGAGAACTTCTTTTGTTTCTCAAATGTAGGCTCTGTCTAAGCCAACTCTGCAGGTGAACTCACCGCTCTCCACCTCCACCCCCGCGATGTGGAACATGACTCCCAAAGGTGATAGAACTCCCGGGATGGGCTGGGACCTGGCATCAAGGGATTGAGAAAACCTTCTTGACCAAAAGGGGGAAGAGAGAAATGAAGCAAAATAAAGTTTCAGTGGCTGAGAGATTTCAAATAGAGACGAAAGGTTATCTTGGAGCTTATTCTTACACATTATATAGATATCCCTTTCTAGTTTATGGTGTATTGGAGTGGCTGGAGGGAAGTACCTGAACCTGTTGAGCTGTGTTCCAGTAGCTTTGATTCTTGAAGTACATTATATCTTGTATAAAGATATAATGTTTACAATGTGACTGTGTGATTGTGAAAACCTTGTGCCTGATGCTTCTTTTATCCAGGGTATGGACAGATGAGTTAAAAACATATATCTGTGGTTAAAATATAAATAAATAATAGGGGGGATAATGGGTAAAATAAACTAGGTAGATGGAAATACTAATGGTCAATTAGAGGGAGGGTAAGGGGTATGATATATATGAGTTTCTTCTTTTTTCTTTTTATTTATTTTTCTGGAGTGATGCAAATGTTCTAAAAATGATCATGGTGATGAATACACAACTATGTGATGATATTGTGAGCCATTGGTTGTGCACTGTGTATGGAATGTTTGTGTGTGAAGATTTGTCAATGAAAATATTAAAAAAAGAAAAACAACAGCATGGGGGTCTGTCACCAGATGGCCCCCTAGCGTTGGTGCCCATGTATCTGCCCTCAATGAGCTGAGCTGGGCCACGTGACTTGCTGTAGCCCATGAAACATCAGAAGTACAAGAAAAGCAAAGTCTTGATAAGTGCTTGTGCATGGGGGGTTGCCCTCTCCGAATCCAGCCACCACCTAAGAAACCCAGGCTAACATGAGAGCACGTGGTGAAAAAGAGAGCAAGAAAGTGCTCAAAGAGTGATAGGGTCATGTTTGGGCTTTGAAAACCACTGGCCAAATTTGAGACATTTGAGCATAAAAATAAATAATAGTAGTAAAAATTATAATCCATTCAACTTAATAGGAAACTATGAGTCAATACAGATATAAATAAATAAGTGAATGGATTGAGATTTTGATGTGGAATGGAGATATTTACATTGTTTCAAACCATCTCTCACTGAACACCAGAGAAAAGGGAACACGATGAACTCTATAAATGAGAATCCTGAAAGACACCACTTTAATCAGTGTTCAAAGTGAACATCCTCAGTAATGCGACAGAGAGTGAAAGCATGCACCTTCCTGGTGGGATGCAGTGAGGAAGCAAAGTATCACCTCCATGACATTCCTGCCAATGAACTAGTACCTGGATGAGTGGGAAAAGCAAAGGAAATCATGGCAGAGAGAAAAAAAAAATCACTTAATAGTTCAAAAGTATTATCCTCCCAAGAGAATTGGAAATGAGTGACCACACAAAAATCTGTACACAAATAAATGTTCATAGCAGCATTATGCATAATAGCCAACAGGTGGAAACAACCCAAATGTTCATGCATGGATGAATGGACAAACAAATTGTGCATATCCATACAGTGGAATGTTATGTGGCTATAAAAAGGGATGAAGGATGGATACATGCCACAGCGTGGTTGAACCTTGAAAACATTATGCTAAGTGAAAGCAGCCAGTCACAAAAGACCACATACTGGATGATTCCACTTACATGAAATGTCCGGAATAGGCAAGTCTGATACCGATCAAAAGCGGTGGGTTGTCTGCATGACACACTCCAAATGGCTAATTCCTGAGACACTGGGGTTTTAAAGAGAGAAAGAGTTTATTGCCAGATGCAAAGCAGAAGATCAGACGACCGATTGACCTAAAAACCTGTCTCCCCAAACTGTAGTAGCTCTAATAGTTTCATACTATAAAAGATGTGCAGGTTTTAGAATTATGAGCACAAAGGCTCTAGATGACAAGATAAAAGGTGATCTAATTATCAGCATGTGCAGATTGAATACATGTTTAGTCATAGAACCTATGTAAGAAAATGGTGGCCTTAATGTGATGATAGGTGTGACTCTCAATATTATAATCAGGTATAGGTCACTTATAGGTCACTTATACACTTAAGCTACTGTGTATATCTGATGGGCCAATTTTGGTTAGACCCAGCTCATCTAGAAAGATAGTTTTGCAATTGGAGTGGGTTAGTTCTGGGCTAACTCAAGTCCTTCACAAATAAATGTCAAGGGCTGTCTTTTTCTTTCTCTCTTTTTTTTTTTTTTTTTTTTTTTTCTATTTTAATGGGAGAAGTGCAGGGTCTGGGAATTGAGCTCCCAGTCTCCACATGGCAGGCAAGAATTCTACCTCTGAGTGACCCCTGCACCGCCCAGGGGTTGTCTTTTTAGACTCTAAAGTTGGAAAACAGGTTAAGGGAGTACAAGTGGGGTCAGTCACAAGCTTTTTACAATTACAAGATAAAGGCTATGTAATTAAGCAATCATTATCAGAGATCAAGGCAGCAAGATTACAGATAAGAAATTTCAGGTATTTCCCTCTAGCTATTCTAATATACTAGAAAGTAAAAATAAATATCTATGTCACAATTCAGTAATCATAATCATTTGTTAAATCCTAACCTCAGTTACAAGTCCATAGAGACATAAAATGAGTCAGAAGCGGCCAAGGCCTGGGATGAGAAGGGGAATGGGAAGTGATTGCAAGTGGGGCGGGGAGGGGGGGGGTTTCCTTTGTGGGGTATTGAAATTTTTCTGGAATTAGATTGTGGTGGTAGTTGTACAATTCTATGAATATAGTAAAAGCCACTGAATTCTACAGTTTAAAAGAATGAATTTTATGGTATGAGAATTATATCTCAATAAAGAAGTTATTAAAAAATAAATAATAGATAACTAAATAATTGAATATAAAAATTAAACAAAGTACTAGAAGGAAAGAAACAAGTAAGCAAAAATATTATCCTACTGCACTAAGAAGTTCAGATCTAGGGAACTGACATGATCAGGCATGTGTTTTGTAAATTTTCTTTTAGAGGCAGTGTGGAGGGTGATGCAAGCAAAAGGAATAGGGAGGCATAAAAGGAGGAAGAAATGTGAGAGCTGTTTGGGAGCTAGAGCTGAGGGGCCTGGTGCTCATGAGTAGTTACGGGTGAAGAAGAGGACAGAAGTCCCTCCTACCCATTCTTCTCGACGCAGTGCTGTTATCACATCCTCTGAAAGTCCTTCCTGACTCCTCCAGAAGGAAGATGTGGTCTCTGGAGGGGCCACACTTGTCTTCATTTTTATACCTACCTTGTCTGGGTCTTATGGATGGCAGCACCTCTCTCCAAAGATCACCCCCACAAATCCTTCCCCTTCCTCCTCTGATCCCTTTCACATATCTTTGATGAGCCAAAGGTCTAAGACCCATGGAAATTGCCCTTGAAATTTTCCTAATAGATTCTGCATATTGAAATCTGACTTTGGAATTTAACTTCTATTATATCTTGGTGGCTGTCTTGAAATTCCAATTTTAACATACTGGTAGACCCAAGCTAGCTACTATGCGGATATGACCACCCTATGTTATCCTGCCATATGGGTCCAGAAGCCATTGTTTCCTTTTTCCAATCACTCATATGCAGAAGGAACAGCAGCACTGACTGCCTAATAGGACTGCTGCAAAGAAACACAAAAGGTAGAGGATCATAGTGATAGGTTTCTGGCCTCTCTGGAGAAAAAGGAAACCAGTCCCCAGCTTGCTCTTATTTATGCAACACCACGTCTTTCCTAAGCACATTATACGTACTTTTTCTATTATTTGCTCCTCTTGTGGAATGATAAGTTTGTTTCTGTTAGCCTCCTAATCGAAGAGCCTCTTTCTGTCCAGGGGTATGACTTGTTCATGGAGATGCTCAATACTCAATAAGCAAGTCTCAATACTCAGTGATTCTGTTCTCTTTCACATGACTTGCATTCATTTAACTTCCCCCAGAAGTGGAAACAAAGAGTTGAGTGTGAGTAATTATTATTTAGGAAGGGATCCTAGGAAACTCCAGTGGAGGGTGGAGACACAAGGCAGGGAGTGGGGGGGGGGAAACAATTCAAGGTGGAATGGAGCAAGTTATCCATGTGAGTGCCTGGAGCTCAATCCCATCGGGAAACTCCAGGAGACAGCATAGAAGCTATCTCAAGAGTTCCCCTACTGGGGGCAGGGAAGCTGGGCTTTTCGTCCGCCTCCCCCAACCCAACATTGGTTCAGGGCTGCATCTGAGACATTAACTCTCCTGAGCCTCCCTGTGAGAGCACAGACTCAAAGGCAGAATGAAAGCCAGGACAGGAGATGTAGGTACTTGCAGTAAGTAGCTCTCAGTGTGTAGTGTAAGTGCCAAGCGAACGAACAGGATGCCAACGGCACAGGCCACACACTTCCATCAAGTTCATCAGCCCAGTTCTGTATAATGCAAGTCAGAACAAAACATATAAGAAATCTGGATCCACTTAGGTTCCAGCCAAGGTCTTTAATTTTAAGGTATCAACTGGTACCATTGAAATGTGGCCACTCTGATATTATAAAGTTCAAAGTCACCAATGCAGCGAGGTCCCAGTACGGAAGCTGAAGGACCATACACCACAGATGGCTCTCCCGTTGTTTAGTGGTACACTGTGCTGGTTTGAAAGGATGTATGTACCCTAGAAAAGCCATTTTTTAATCAAAATCCCATTTTGTAGAGGCAGAATAATCCCTATTCAATACTGTATGTAATTAGATCATCTCCCTGGAGATGTAACCTAGTCAAGAATGGTTGTTAAATTGGATTAGGTAGAGGCATGTCTCCACCCATTTGGGTGAGCCCTGATTAGTTTTTGAAGTCCTATAAAAAGAGGAAACATTATGGAGAATGAGAGATTCAGAGAAAGCAGAGAATGCTGTAGCACCACGAAGCAGAGTCCACCAGCCAGCAACCTTTGGAGATGAAGAAGTAAAACACCTCCCGGGAGCTTCATGAACCAGGAAGCCAGGAGAGAATGCTAGCAGATGACGCCGTGTTCGCCACGTGCCCTTCCAGATGAGAGAGAAACCCTGACTGGTTTCAACATGTGCCTTCTCATTTGAGAGAGAGAGAGACCCTGAACTTCATCGGCCTTCTTGAACCAAGGTATCTTTCCCTGAATGCCTTAGAGTGGACATTTCTATAGACTTGCTTTAATTGAGACATTTTCTTGCCCTTAGAACTGTAAACTAGCAACTTATTAAATTCTCCTTTTTAAAAGCCATTCCGTTTCTGGTATATTGTATTCAGGCAGCTAGCAAACTAGAACATACACAGTCTGTTCCCACCACCTCACATTCCTCCCTTTGCAATGAAGGCATCAGTGCCATGTTTCCAGAATCAGACCATGCAGACCAGTCCTGTCCCCTACCCTATTTTACCCTTTGCCAATATTCAATCTGCATCTCCCTCCCTGACATATAAGAAAGAATATGGGTCATGCCTTGGCACAGCTCTTTTCAAAGACTGCCAACCACTCTGCCAACAGAATCCAATCCCACACTTAAGCTCTTATACTTACAACCCCTCCAAGTACTAGAATTACAATTTAACTTTCTTTCTTCAACAGTGATTTAGAGCAGATTTGCTCACTAGGGGAAGGTGATGAAGGAGGAGAAAAGATAGCTAAATATCTTGTGCACTTCCCTTGAGGCATAATTAGTGTATCTTGGCAATCATTCATTTTTAGCTCTGTCATAATTTTCAGCAGCAGGTTAAGTGACGGAAATGAAATAAGAGCTATCAATTCATAAATTCATCAAGTAGTGATAAGAAATCGAAAGACATTCATTTGGGGAATGGAAAGTATATATCATCCCGTACACTGATTCCTACCATGATTGCATAAATCTGGCTGTCAAGCCTAGCAGAGGTTCTTCCCACCTTCTTTGACCAAGGGCCTGGATGCTGCAATGAAGCAAGGCATGCTACCATAAGCTGTTAACAAGGTAGTGTGAAATCTGCTTCTGGGTGAAGTCTTCCCAAATCAGCTCACATCATCGTCACTTCTCCATTCTCTGGATTCCAAGACCTGTCATTTATAAGTTCATCATGTCCTGACTTAGGACACATCTTGTACCATTGTCTTGTATAATTGTTGAACTCATACTGATACTTAACGTCTATCATCAATTCTAAATTATTCCCATTGAGAACATAAACTTCAGGGTCAAGACCGTGACCACTCTCTACATGTCAATAATTCAATACTGATTTCAACAAAGTTACTTAATAAATTGTCACTGCTTCAATTGAGAGATGTATTACATTCCTGCAGAAAATTCATTTATCATCCCTTCAAGTGTGAATGAGCAGGGTTGTATTGTAAGCTTCAGATTATTCAGAATTGAGGCACTGGTAGAGCAATCTACATAGAGGTGGGAAAGTGAGAGAGGTGAGACCCAGGAAATTATCTCAGTGTCTGTTTTGGTTTGCTAAATGATGCTGGAATGCAATATACCAGAAATTCAACGACTTTTAAAAAGGGAATATATTAAGTTACAAGACTACAGTTCTAAGGCCATAAAAATGTCCAAACTAAGGTATTCAGGAAAGGATAATTTGACTCAAAAAGGACCAATGTCTGTCACATGGGAAGGCATACAGTTGGCATTTGTTGGTTCTTGTTCCTGGTTCATTACTTTAAGCTTCTGATGCCAGTGGTTTCCTCTCTAAGAGTCTGTGGGCCTTCACTTAGCTCCTCTAGGATACAACTCTGGGTTCTGGCTTGCTTAGCATCTCATGGGAAGGCATGTGGCAATGTGTGCTCGGCTTTGCCTCTCAAAATGTCCATATCTAAGCATCTGCTCTGTCAGCACCCCAAGCATCTCCAAATGACTGTTTCTGTCAGCTCTGAAGCTTTTTCCAAAATGGTTCATCTTTTAAAGGAGTCCGGTAAACTAATCAAGACCCACCTTGAATGGACAGAGTCACATCTCCTTCTAACCAAAAGGCCAAACCCACAATTAGGTGTGTCACATCTCTGTTGAAGCAATCTAATCAACAGGTCACACCCACAATTGTGTGGGTCGATCTCCATGGAAACAATCTAATCAAAGGTTTCCACCCTACAGTATTGAATCAGGATTAAAGGACATGGCTTTTCTGGGGTACACAACACTTTCAAACTAGCACAGTGTCCTGAAGGTTGTGGAACACTGCAGTGGTTCGGGGTAAATGAATGTGGGGAAGGAAATGAGAGCTGGATCTTCATGTTTGAATTAAATTTCTCCTACCAAAAATTCATACTTCACTAGGTTCGCTTGGACTCTACTGAAAGTTACTGCTCCTGCCCTCTTGTTCTAGCCCTTCTAGATACAATGAACGTTCAGTGAAGCAATCCTCATTTGGGCCTATTCCACAGAGACCAGTGTAAGAGAGTGTACATGGGTCTCTTTCATCAGGCAATGCCTTAGTGAGAAGCCTACCCATTCATCCATCCATCAAATGTGTGCTGAGCCCTTCTGATGGGCAAGTTACAGTCGAGACACTGGATGGAGACGGGTGGGTGCTAGTGGGTGTAAAATAGGATGGATGGACAGATAAATCAAAGATCAAGCCTGCCCTCCAGATGCTCACAGTAGGGGGGTGGGGAGGAGAAATCGGCACATAAAGAACTACAATACAATAGGGAGAGACAAGTTCAGAGAAAGTTCTTGGAAGCACAGAGAAAGTATGAAAGTAACCAAAATACAGAGGCATTGTGTTGACTCCCTCTCTCAGAGTTTCTGATATGGAGATCCTGAAACTACAGAATCTTCTGGTATCAGGTAAGTATCAATTTGGGAATGTCGGTTATTGTAGCCATTGATTTAAATACATTGTGTTTATTAAAAGAAGGTGTGGTGGACTGATCATCTAAAGTGTGCTGTAACCACAAGAAAATTACTTGAAGTGGTTGCAAATGTACTGATGCTTAAATGGCCTGATTTTCCCTTTTCTTCCCCGATGACAGATAAGTGGTGTTTAAGAATGTGGGCTTGGGCATCCATTAAACAAAGATTTAATGCTGCACTGTGGAGACCCCAGAGTGTTTACCCAAGCTCAGGGAACAGGCGCTGAAGGCAGGCTATGGCTCAAGTACCACCTTTGATACTTACCAGCCTAGTTTCCTGGGCAAATTGCTCCACCTCCATGCTCAGTTTCCTTATTCTATTAGGGTTATGGTAAGGATTAAGTAAACTAACACGTGTAAAGTTCTTAGAATAATGACTGGCAGGTAGAGAGGTCTGCATAAATGTTAACTAGTCATCATCATTATCACTAAATGCCAGACCTGTCCTGATACATCCTTGCAGGAAGTACAGCAGGTGGTAGAGAGGAAAAAAGTCAAGAAGCAGCCAATGGGATTTCTACTGAGTTCAAGATTATTTAAAATGAGGATTGGTAGGTACCATCATAGATTTCCAAACAAGGGGTGCATGTGACTATATTTACCCTTATCTGGAAGAAATCAAAATCAAAAGACTGATTCTCTTTGGCCTTCAGAGAAAGAGGTGGAAATTGTGGCATGAGGCAGGGAGAAGGATGGTTGGGATCAGGTTTCAAGTCTCTTCAACTAAATGTGTTCAGAGATGTAAGAATACATAGTGTGCTCACTAAATATTTTTTTAAATTTTACCTTTCAAATGAAACTCTCCGAGGATGGAAAAATAAAAAGAATCATAAGTGGGATTACAGGGCTGTTGCGTACTGCCATGCCAGTTTGCAGTCATGAACTTGTGCAGTGCACAGCCTGTACATGGAAGCCCTGTCTAAACACTGAATTTCCTCATTAAAATAGAGTTGTACATGTTTCTATATATTTTTTCTTTCAAAACAATGTGCTAACATCTCCACCCTAGAAGGTGACCATTATTAAAAAGGAAAGGAAAGAAGAAAGGAAGGAAGGAAGCAAGGAAGGAGGGAAGGAAGGAAGAAAGAAGGAAAGGAAGGAAGGTTTGTTCATCATTGAACCAAAAAGAAACAAGAGTTGCATTCAGAGAGATAGGAGGCATGAGGGGAGACAGCATCAGGGAATCTTCTTTAAACAGAAGCAATGGAGAAAAGTGGTTAGATACACCAGGTTTGTTTAGATATGGAATCAACCAGAACCTTCTCTGGTATGGAAGTGGTTTGAAGAAAAGTGAGGAATCAAAGATGGCCTAAGCAAACAGTGGTGCCATTTAGAGAGATGAGGAGGCTTGGAGAAGAGCAGGGCATCAACAGTTAGGTCTGAGCAGAGTTAAGTTTGAGATGTCTATTAGACATCCAAATGGAAATATTGAGAAGACAGCTACATATAAGTCTGGAATTCATGAAAAATATCAGGAAAGAAGACATAAATTTTGCATAAAATTTAAAGTTTTTAGGAGTTATGGAATAACCTGGAGTGTGTAAATATGAAAAGAGAAAAGAGCAGAGAACAGAGCCCTAGGAACTCTGATGTTTAGATTTCTTGCAGGACTGAGAAAAGGCACACTTGGAGGCAAAGGAAAGGCAGATGAGTGCATTGTCATAATAGCCAATAGAAGAAGGTATTTCAAGGAGGGAGTGGTCAGCCATGTTAAAAGATGCGGAAAGGGTTGGTAGCTTTGGGGGTGAGAAATGCAGCAGTTCTCATTTATATGCTTCTATGTTCTCCATAAAGGATGAAGCAGTCATCAGCTGAGAGTAAGGGAGTAGTGCTGGAAATTTAAGGAGAGCGTGAAAGGTATATAATAGCCGTGTGGTGGAGAATAAAAGTAAATTTAGTAGGGAAGGATAGCAGGGTTTTTTGGCAGTGTTGAGTGCCCATTTTTAATTTTAAAAATCCTCAACAAAATACTAGCAAACTGAATCCAACAGCACATTAAAGGAACTATACACCATGACAAGTGGGATTTATCCCTTATCCCAAGTATGCAAGGGATCATATTCATATCCAACATATGAATATGAATGAATGTAATACCTCATGTTAATAGAACCAAGGAGCAAAACACATAATCAGCTCAATTGATGCAGAAAAGGCATATGACAAAATCCAGTTGTGAGTCATTGTGTACATTGGATGGATTGTATGTGTGTGGAGATTTCCCAATAAAAATATTTTTTAAAAATCCAGTATCCTTTCTTGGGAAAAAAAAACACTAAGAAAACTAGAAATAGAAGGAAATTTCCTCAACATGATAAAGGGCATATGTGAAAAATCCACAGCTAACATCATACTCCATGGTGAAAGACTGAAAGCTTTCCTTCTAAAACCAGCAAAGACAAGAATGCCCATTATGACCTACTATTCAACATTGGACTGGACATTCTAACCAAAGCAATTAGGCAAGAAACAGAAATGAAAGGCATCCAAATTAGTAATGAAGAAGTAAAACTTTCCCCTATTTGAAGATTATATGATCTATGTAGAGAAAATCCTGAAAAATACACAAGAAAGCTAATAGAGCTAATAAATGATTTCACCAAAATTGCATGGTACAAGAGCAAAACCTAAATATCAGTAGTGTTTCTATACACTAGTAATGAACAATCAGAAGAGGAAATCCAGGGAAAAAGTTCCTTTTACAATAGCATCTAAAAGAATCAAATATCTAGGTTTTTTTTTTGCTTTGTAAATTAAAAAAAAATATTTTTATTGAGAAATATCTGCAGGCATACAGTCCAAACATATTTTACAATCAAGAGTTCACAATATCATCACATAGTTGTGTATTTATCACCATGATCATTTTTAGAACATTTGCATCACTCCAGAAAAAGAAAAAAAAAGAATTCATACATCCCATGTCCTTACCCCTCCCTCTCATTGACCTACAGCATTTCAATCTGCCCAGTTTTTACCCTTTATCTCCCCTATTATTTATTTTTTTATCCTTAATTTTTTTTACTCATCTGTTCTAGGAATAAATTTACCGAAAATGTAAAGGACTTATGCATAGAAAACCACAAAATTTTGCTAAAAGAAGTCAAACTAGACCGAAATAAATGGAAGGATATTACATGTTTATGAATTGGAAGACAAATATTAAGATGTCAATTCTACCACAAGTAATTTACAGATTCAACACAACTTCAATCAAAATTCCAATAGCCTTCTTTGCAGAAATGGAAAAGCCAATCCTCAAATTTATATGGAAGAGTTAGGGGCTCTATGTCAGTTTGAAACTGTTGTGTGCCCCAGAAAAGCCATGTTCTTTAATATTCTTTCAATATTGTTGGGTGGGATCTTCTTGATAAAGTTGTTTCCATGGAGATGTGATCCACCCAATTGTAGGTAGGACCTTTGGACTAGGTGGTTTCCATGAACATGTGTTCCCATCCATTCAAGGTGGAGTTGTTTATCAGAGTTCTTTAAGAGTGAACCATTTTGGAAAAAGCTTCACAGCTGACAAACTCAACAGAGAGAGCCAACATGGGACCCAGACATTTGGAGATGCAGAAAGAAAACTCCCCTGGGAGCCATTTGAAAGGAAAAGCTGGAGAAAAAACTAGCAGATGACGCTATGTGACTTCCCAGCTGACACAGGTGTTCTGGACCCATCAGCCTTTCTTGAGTCAAGGTGCCTTAGTTTGGACATTTTAGTGACTTTAGTGACTTTAGAATTGTAAACTTATAACTTAGATAAATTCCCTTTTAAAAAGCCATTTCATTTCTAGTATTACATATAAGCAGCTTTAACAAGCCAATACAGGCCCAAAATAGCCAAAATCATTTTCAAAAAAGGGAACAGTTCTTTGTTTTAAAATGTTTTACAAAGCTACTGAAATCAAAACAGCACAGTACTTGCACAAGGAAAGACATATGGAATCAAACTGAGAGTTCACAAATAAACCCTCACATCTATGACCAATTGATTTTTGACAGGAGTGCCAAGTGCACTCAATGGGGAGATAGTAGTCTTTTCAAGAAATTCTGCTGAGAAAACTGGGTAGCCATATGCAAAAGAATGAAGGTGAACCCCTACCTTACACCTTTTACAATAATCAATTCAAAATGGATCAAAAAAAATTTTTTTTAATTTGCATATGGGCAGGAGGCACCAGGGATCGAACTCCAGACCTCCAGCACAGCAGGTCAGAGCTCTGCCTGCTGAGCCACGGCAGCCACCCTCAAAATTTCTAATATAAGAGCTAGAACTATCAAACTCTTAAAGAAAATGAAGGGAAGCATCTTCAGGAACTTGTATTAAGCAATGCTTTCATAGACTTACATCCAAAGCAAAAGAACAAAAGAAAAAAATAGATAAATTTGAACTCATCAAAATTAAAAAATTTTGTGCATCAAAGACCTTTATTATGAAAGTAAAAAATAACTTATAGAATGGGAGAAAATATTTGGAAACCACAAATATGATAAATATGATAAAGGTTCAATTTCCATAATCTATAAAGAAATTCCACAATGCAACAGTAGAAAGACAAACAACTCAATTTGGAAATGGACAAAAGACTTGAACAGACATGTCTTCAAAGAAGATGTACGAATGGCCAATAAGCACATGAAATGATGCTCAACTTCATTAGCCATTAGGTAAATGTAAGTCAAAATCACGATGTGACTTCAGACCTATTAGAATGGCTACTGTATATATATATATAAAAAGAAAGTAAATGTGGGAAAGGATTGGAGAAATAAGAACATCTATTCATGTGGGTGGGAATGTAAAATGGTGTACCTCCAGTGCAAAACAGTTAGGCAATTCCTCAGAAAGTTAAGTATAGAATTACTATGTGACCCAGCTATCCCACTTCTAGGTGTATAAAAAAAATTCAAAGCAGGGACTCAGATATTTGCATACCAATGTTCATAGAGGCATTGTTCACAATTGCCAAAGGATGGAAGCAATCCAAGTGTCGATCAACAGACTAATGAATAAATAAAATGTGATGTATACATACAATGCAATATTATTCAGCCTTAAAGGGGAATGAAGTTTCTGATACATGAGACAATATGGATGAAAAATGAAGATACCATGTTAAGTGACGTAAGTCACATACAAAAGGACAAATATTGTATGATCTCACTGATGTGAAATAATTAGAATAAGCTAATTCACAGGGTCAGAAATGTGAATATAAGTTATCAGGGACCAGGGTGGGGGTAAGAAAAGGGGAATTAATGCTTAATTGATGCAGAATTTGTTTGGGATGTTGGAAAAGTTTTGGTAACAGACAGTGGTGATGGTAACACAGCATTGTGAATGGAATTAACACTGCTGTATTATATATTTGAATGCCGTTAAAAGGGGAAATTTAAGTTGTAAATTTATATTTTGACTAGTGCATTTCCTAATAAAACTTATGTGGACAGCTTAATCGAACACCATAGTACTTGGAATCTTGCATAGGGCATGAGATTTTGTAGGTTTGTCCAGAGTGATGCCCAGATAAATCCCAGAGCGATTTGAACAGTGAATAGGGAAGTATTTGCAGAGTCCCCTAGGGGGAATGGTGAGAAAGGGGGAAAATTCAACTTCCCCAAGTGGAGAATTCTTGATGTTCTCACAGGCAGTGGGGACAGCCAAAGCAATAGGCCAAGACTCCAATCTTGGGGTTTGTTCATATGAAACTTAATCCTGCAAAGGATAGGCTAAGCCTACTTAAAATTAGGCCTAAGAGTCACCCCCAAGAGAACCTCTTCTGTTGCTCAGATGTGGCCTCTCTCTCCAGCCAACACAACAAGCAAACTCACCACCCTCCCCCTGTCTACATCGGACATGACTCCCAGGGGTGTGAACCTTCCTGGCAACGTGGGACAGAAATCCTAGAATAAGCTGAGACTCAGCATCAAGGGATTCAGAAAACCTTCTCGACCAAAAGGGGGAAGAGTGAAATGAGACAAAATTAAATGTCAATGGCTGAGAGGTTCCAAACAGAGTTGAGAGGTTACCCTGGAGGTTATTCTTACGCATTAAATAGATATCACCTTGTTAGTCAAGATGTAATGGAGAGGCTGGAGGGAGCTGCCTGAAAATGTAGAGCTGTGTTCCAGTAGCCATGTCTCTTGAAGATGATTGTATAATGATATAGCTTTCACAATGTGACTGTGTGACTGTGAAAACCTGGTGTCTGATGCTCCTCTTATCAACAGACAAGGAAAACATATGGAATAAATATAAATAATAGGGGGAACAAATGTTAAAATAAATTTAGTAGATTGAAATACTGGTGATCGGTGAAGGGGAGGGGTAAGGGATATGGTATGTATGAATTTTTTTCTGTTTTCTTTTTATTGCTTTTTCTGAAATTATGCAGATGTTCTAAGAAATGATCATGATGATGAATATACAACTATGTGATGATATTGTGAGTTATTGATGATCTAACATGAACAAAATGATCATATGATAAGAATGTTTGTGTTGGTATGTGGTTATGTATCATAAATAAAAAACAAATAAATTTAAAAAAGGAAGTAAACTATAGACTATAGCTAATAGTATAATTATAAAAATAGTTTCTATTGTAACAAAAGTACCACACTAATGCAAAGTATTAAAACTAAGGGCAACTATGTGTTTGAGAGGTGGGTATATGGTAACTCTGTATATTCTGCCTGATTTTTCTGTAAACCTACAATTTCTCTAATAAAAAATTAAATTTAAAAATTAAAACAATATCAAAACAAAAACTATAAAATCCTTAAAAGAAAACATAAGGATAAATCTTCTAACCTTGAATTTGGCAAAGGGTTCTTAGATATGACACCAAAAACACAAGAAACAAAAGAAAAAATAAATGAGCTTCATCAAATTTAAACCTTTTGTGCTTTAGAACACCATAAAGAAAGTGAAAATACAACCCACAGAAAAAGAAAAATATTTTCAAACCAGAGACTGTTATCCTGGATATACAAAGAATACTTACAACTTAATGATAAAAAGACAACCCAATTTTTAAAATGAACAAAGGATTTGAATAGACATTTCTCCAAAGGAAGATAGTCAAAAGGCCATTAAACATGAAAAGATTGTCAACATCATTAGTCATTAGGAAATGCAAATTAAAACCACAATGACATATCACTTCACACCCACAAGGATAGCTATTAATAATAAAAAAAAAAGGTAAGAAAAGAACTGTTGGCAAGGATTGGAGAAATTGGAACTCTAGTGCATTGCTGATGGGAATGTAAAATGGTACAGTCACTGTGGAAGCAATATGGTAGATTTTCAAAAAATTAAATATAGAATTACCATGTGACCCAGCATTTCCACTTCTAGGTATCCATAGGGAGTGGAAATAGGGTCTCAAACAAATATTCATGCACTAATGTTTATAGCAGCATTATTCACAAAATAGGCAAAGGCTGGAAACAACCCAAGTGTCCATCAACAAATGAATGGATAAACAAAATGTGGTACATACATGGGACTGACTAAAGCTTAGTGAAAGAAGCCAGACACAAAATATCACATACTGTGTGATTCAGTTTATAAGAAAATATCTACAATAGGCAAATCTATGGAGACAAAGTAGATTAGTGTTTGCCAAGGGGAAGGAGAAGGGAATATGGGGAATGACTGCCAATGGATCTGCGGTTTCATTGGCAAGATGAAAATGTTATAAAATTGAGTATGATGATGCTTGTACAACACTGAAAATATCCTAATAACCACTGAATTGCACAATTTAAATTAGTGAATTGTATGGTATGTGCATTATATTTCAATAAAATTGTTTTTAAAAAGTAAAAGCCAGGGTGGGCAATGGTGACTCAGTGGCAGAGTTCTCGCCTGCCATGCCAGAAAAACCCCAGTTTGATTCCTGGAGCCTGCCCGTGCAAAAATAAATAAATAAAGTAAAGTAAAAGGCAGCTAGAAGTAAAAACCTAAAATTGTGGAATTGTAACTCATGTTAAACTCTGAAAATATACAACTAACTGTGATGCCGTGCTTTGAAATTTATTGCTTTTTTATATATATGTTATTTTTTTTAAAAAAGAAGGAAAAAAAGTTGATTATGATGATACAAAAACATTTATTCCTTCTAGCCTCCTATATTCTGGAGCAGCTAGAAGGAGAAATCTGAGAGGGTGGTATGGTAGCCCATGCCAAACTCTGGGATCTGTCCTGTAACTACTTATTGAAGAGTGCTTTGAAAACTATTGCTTATTATTTCTTTGATATGTACATATGTTATACTATACAATAAAAAAGTTTTTAAAAAAAAAAGAGTGAAGCTGGGAAAATCCCTTGAGGGACTGGAGTAAAAATGTGGTAATAGTAAACTTCCCTACCTGGGGAATTTCTGATAATCCTGCAAGCATTAGGGACTCACAATTTAATAATCCCTTGATCTTGAGGCTTGCCTTAAGAAAATTGTTTGTGCAATGGCGAAGGTAAGCCCACTTATAGTTACACCTGTGTAGCCCCAGAGAACTTCCTTAGGTTGCTCAGATGTAGTCTCTCTCTCTCTAAGCCAAAATCTGCATATAAACTTGTTAACCTCCCCCCAGTGGAACATGGCACCCAGGGATAAGCCTAGCACTGGCATTGTGGGATTGACAATGCCTTCTAGACCAAAAGGGGGAAAAGAAATGAAGCAAAATAAAGTTTCAGTGGCAAGAGATTTCAAATAGAGTTGAGAGGTCATTTTGGAGGTTACTTTTATGCAAGATTCAGTCATTTATTGCAAATTGCCACAGTATGCCAAGCCCCAACCAACAGTATTCCTGAAAACCCTAGAGAAAACACTCTATAAAAAGTTTTATTTATTAAGTCTATTTTTTCAGAATCTTAAGGCCTCCATTGTTCCTATGCCAGATAAGCCCTGAAACCAAGAGATAAAAGTTTCTCCAAGAACATCAACCAGTTTCAGTCCTCTACCCAGAACGTCATCACCCTCTTTCAGCATGAAGAAGTCAGAACGGTGATTTTCCAGATATCCCTCAAGATGGGGAGAATGATCAAGCAGAGGTAGGAGGTGGAACCAAGGAGTTAGGGTTCAACAAATGATTATAACTACTGACTCATTATATAGATACTTCTTTTTAGTTTCTAGTACATTAGAATAGCCAGAAGGAAATAATTGAAATTGTTGAATTGTAATCCAGGAGCCTGAATCTTTGATAATGATTAACAGTATAGCTTTTATTGTGTGACTGTGATCGCCAAAACCTTGTGACTGGCATGCCCTTCATCCAGTGTATGGGCAGGTGTGCAGTAAAATAAAGACATGCATGAAGTTGGGGGCTCATAAAAAAAATGTAAAAGGCAGTCCAATCAGTAAAATGATTATGTGTTTAATTCTTCTATGTGGGTGTCAGTGACAAGTGTATGCTTAGATTTAACCAGGACAGGGGCTTTCCAAGACAGTGCCATGGAGAGAGAAAGGCACAGAAGAGCCATGGATGTTTGCAGGGGAACAGTCACAAAAACGGACATTGGAAGTATAATAGGACATGGAAGGGCTGAGGGACAGTAAAATAGTTGTAAGGTCAAGGGTTCCCATGAGCTTGAAGAATTGCTGGCATGGAAAAGCACCATAAGTGAGCCAAAAGTGTGGCTTAGAATGGAGGTACCAGGGTATTCCAGTTGCTGCTGGTTTCTCAGGTCTAGGATGTATCTATGTGAATGGGTGGGTAAGATAGGGTAGAATTTGAGATGTCAAGGAACTCAGGGACTGGATTATCTGCATAAATTTTGAAGTCCCTAATAATGGTGAAAGAACTGGTGGAGGAAGACAGAGGATCAGATACTAAAGTTGTTAATAAATGCCTGCAGGGAAATTATTGGAATTTTGCCAGATGATAGCCATAAGAAAAAAAACTGACAGGACATAGTAGATGTTAAGTAAAGGCTGAATGAAATGAACAAATGAACAAAATAAATCTTTCCTAGATGTTTGGGGTACCTCTTGTTGCATAACCCCCACTCCAAACTTTCTGGCTTAAAACAAAAACGATTTCATGATTCTGTGATTGTCTAGAGCTCAACTCAACAGGTGGTTCCTCTGCTGGTCTCCCTTGGGATCTCATGCAGCTGCAGTCAGAGGTAGCAGGGTCTGACACACCTATGATGGCTTTGGTCACACGTCCAGTGCCTTGGCAGGGACAACTGGAAGGCTGGGCCCACATGGCCCCCCCACCTCAAAGATCAAAAATATGCAAAAACACCTTCTTAAGGCTTAGGCTCAGAATTGGGCCAGCATCCCTTGGCCCCACTTTGTAATAAAAGTGAGTGCAGGGATACTTTGGGAAGGGACGAGACAAATGCATGAACACCAGGGGGTGCTTCATTGGAACCTTCGTTGACACCAGCTACAACATTAGCTTTCACTGCTGGTGCCCTGATTCTTGGCCCCAACCACACTCTATTCCAACCACGCCAGCCTCCTTATGTTTCCTTCTTCTATCACTAGCTTAAACAAAAATAAACAGGCTTATAACTGAGGACATGTCACCACAAAAATAAATTATCCAAGCTTCAATCTCTGCATAATAAGCGCCAGTCCAGGAAACATGAACCTGGGTTCTAGATATAGTTCTGCAGATGGGTCGCCTTGGCCCAGTGATCCTTTGAACCTTAGTTTCCTCATCAGTAGGAAATAGAAGAGATTAATGCAGAGTTTGCCCAACTCGTAGTGGTGACATAAGAATTTCAGTAAAATAACATATGTGAAGGGTCTTTGGGAAAGCGTAGAGCACTACATAGGTACATATTATTTTGAAAGAATGTGTATAACTATTTTCACTCTACATCTTCCTTTTTATAATCCCATGTCTTTGGAGAGTCTACCCTTTTAGGAGATTGCTGATTGACACTATCATTTTACTATAAATACATGAAGCTATAAGCTTGCGTCAGATGATTTAATGAGGTTCTTTTGTGCTGATGTTATTTCTCAGCTTCCTTTCCTTCCATCAAATCCCCCTCCATAAATATTGAATGAGTATTCAACCTAATTCTTGGGTTTGATCTTCATGACTTAATGGGAAGCATGGGTAGACTCTGCCTCCAAAGGGAGATATCTGTTTTGATAAACCACAACCCACCAGTGGTTATTTAGATAATTACTTGAGGAGCATCCTATTTACAAGGCAATAAGGACTGTACTTTGAGCTACACTCAGAAGCAACATATATATACGTATTCCTTATTTATTTTCTCTTTTTGTATTCCTTGTTTTTTCAGGACAATGTCATTATAGGTCCTATAGATCAAAATCTCAGGTTACACACAGCGGACTTTTAACATACATGAATGAGATGGTCATATGAGATATCTGTGTATAAACAGATTGAGTAAAGCCACATATTCTCATACACAGTTGTCATCCCATGACCACAGGCTCGCTGCCCTCTGAATAGTTGACACTACTTAGCTTTGACATTACAAAGCCAAGGATCTACTGCAGAAAATATCTGATTCCTTGGGATTCAAGGGCCCTGAAAATGTTGACTAGTTGGAAGACAGATGTGGAAAGAGATGTGTCAGATGAGTTGACAGATAGTGGCATTCTGAGAAACCAAGATACATGGTAATTCAGTGAGACTGCTTTCTAGAGTGGTAGAATGGGAATAGGACTCTCAGGTGAATCAGCCGTCTGTGAGTGTACACTATAAGCTTTTATCACGGCCAAATTTATGCCCTAATACTATGTCGTCCAGGTGGCATGCTAGCTTCCTAATTTGTGTCTTCTTGTCATTCTTCTGAGACTGCTAGTCAAGGCTTCTTACACCTTGGCCCTTTGTGGTACACATGAAATGTTCCCCAGGAACTCGAAGATAAGGGAAACAAGGTTGTTCTCTTAGAGTTACTCTAGGATTCTTGGGCACCATTGGCATTAATCATCTGGGAAAGTAATTAGGGACTTTGTATAAATGTGAGACCCAAGAGTTTGGAACACCCCAAATGCCAATTAAAAAATCTGGGTAGGGGTGTGCTGGCAAAATTTTAATAACTGGTTCTTGGAAGAAGTCCTGATCCATTCTGTCTGCCACTTCCCATGGTGTAAAGACTACCACCATGGCCAATTCAGGCTACCAATTTGGCCTCACTGCATGCAAGGTTGGAAAGAGATATGCACAATCAGTTCTTCCAAACTGGTGTGAGTCACCCCAGAAGCTGCTCCAACATACTCCTGAACCTGGGAGAGACGAGACTAGTGAGTGTGAAATTGGTAAGCGGAAACCTGATTAATCTTATTTTACCACATTTGAAGGAATTCTATGCACAATAAAGGAATGGTGATTATAGAAAAGAGGAAACTAAACAGCCCAATCAACCCTGCCTAGGACTCCAGCTGTCCCATCATGATGAGGCCAGACCTCGTGTTAGGCTGGCTGCATTGGACTGAAAACATCAACTCTGATCCCTCAATCTGATTCCGTGTTCACCAAACAACTTTCTGATTAGAATTTAATTTCCCATGAAGGGAAGGGTTGCCTACAGGGGAGAAGGCCTGGCCTGCTGGCAAAGTATTTCACTCTCCTGTGGACAGTTTTACTTCTCATTCACCGTTCATGGTTAAACCAAAATTCATTCATACCCCCTTTCCAGGTCATGATTGCTTCAGTAGAGGTCAATTCCTATGTTGTCTCCCAGGGTACTGAAACTGCTGAAGGGTGTTTCTCTAAGCTCCACACCACAGATTAGCAGATGCTTGGAAGGGAAAAGCAGCAATGGTTTTCTCTGTTCTGCCAGCACTCCATACCCTTCTGATGCCTGAAGAAATTTCAAAGAGAGAACTGTTTCCAGTCCCAAGACTGTATATCTGACTAGGTATGTAGGTCATCAAAGTAGAGGTGGATCAGGAAGTCAATTCAGAGGTTCAAATTCCCCAGAGCTATAGGCCTAAAGGCCTGTGTCTTGCTTCCAGAACAATCCCCCTTGCTCTGACCTCTACATCTTCTGTTTTCTGTGTGCCATTTGGTACAGGCTTTGAGGCCTTGACCTGAATTTGTATGTACAGGGTTAAACCCCTGCTCTGACTTTGTCTGTTGAGTTTACCCCTGGAAGATTACTTATCTAACGATTAACTGGGGTTCAATGAAATTAAGTAGATTTGTTTAACTTCTCATCGGTATGTTACCTAGGTATAGTAAGTGTTTAGTGCTTGTTTAATTGTTATTCAGTGTGTTAGCATTTAATGCCTATTTAATAGTTAGTGGTGTGTTCAGTTAATTGGTGTGTTAGTTAAATAAATAAGTGTTAAGAGTCTGTTTAAATTTGTTAGTCGGTGTCTGTGTTAGTTTGCTACTGCTGGAATGCGATATACCAGAACTGGAATGGCTTTTTAAAAAGGGTAATTTAATAAGTTACAAGTTTAGAGTTCCAAACCTATAAAAATGTCCAAACTAAGCCATCATGGAAAGATACCTTAACTCAAGGAAGGCTGATGCATATACAACACCTCTATCAGCCAGGAAGGTACACTGGTCCTTTGCTCCTGGGCTCCGTTGCCTTCAGCCTCTGCTCCTATGGGTGTTCCTCACTTTGCTTCTCCAGGGCTGGCCCTCATCTCTTGGCTTCTGCTCATCATGTTTCCATCCTTGTACCACAACTCAAAAACCCACCACCACAAGGTGGCACACCACTGTCTTGAGAGTCTCATGGAGTCAGCTCTAGGAAAGCAGCAGCCTGGCCATCACCTTCACACCAACCAAAAAGTTTAAACTAGGTAGTTCTATGACAGTAGCAATGTTTTTCAAACCAAAGGAACACTTTGAAATGTATTATGAATTTTTAAACACTCTACAACCTTGAAATTGCTTCCCCATGATTTTTACGCCATCAGGTTTTTTGGTTTGGGTTTTGTTGTACTGTCACTGAAATGGTTCTTTGCTTTCAAATTCTAACATAACTTACTGAAAAAATAACACAACATTCCTCAGTCACTGTCATTTTCCAAAGCATTTCTTTCCTTTCATTAATGACACAAATACACGTTTTACTTCTTTTTTTGTAATATCTAAAGCCATATTGCTAAGTCTGTGGTAAGCTCCAGGGCTCCCAGCATAAGCTGGGAGAAGTCATTGATTTTTATTTTTTTGGATTTGTGCATTTTTCAATTGATTTCTATTTATTTATACATGGCTTGTTTCCTACATAAATAGATTAAGAAGATCATGGTAAAGACTAGCCAAAACCATGGAAAGAAAATTTTGCAAAAGAGAAAATGAGCAGCTGTAAATATGGAAAAGGCTGGTTTTTATTTTTTTTAATTTTATTAATAAAACTAGTTAATATACAACACAAACATTCTTAACGTATAAACATTCCATACTTGGTGTGCAATCAATGGCTCACAGTATCATCACATAGTTGTATATTCATCACCATGATCATTTCTCAGAACATTTACATCACGCTGGTAAAAGAAAAAAGAAAAAACTCATACATACCACACCACTTACCCTTCCCTCTCATTGACCACTAGTATTTTCCTCTACCCAATTTATTTTAACATTTGTTCCCCCTATTATTTATTTATTTTTAATCCATATCTTTTTACTCATCTGTCCATACCGTAGACAAAAGGAGCATCAGACACAAGGTTTTCACAATCACACAGTCACATTGTGAAATCTATATCATTATACAATCATCTTCAAGAAACATGGCTACTGGAACACAGCTCTACAGTTTAAGGCGCTTCCCTCCAGCCTCTCTAATACACCTTAAACTGAAAAGGGGATATTTATTTAATGCATAAAAATAACCTCCAGGATAACCTCTCGACTCTGTTTGAAATCTCTCAGCCACTGACACTCTACTTCGTCTCATTTCTCTCTTCTCCCTTTCAGTTGAGAAAGTTTTCTCAATCCCTTGATGCTGAATCCCAGCTCATCCTAGGAGTTCATGTCCCATGTAGAGAGGGGGAGGGCAGTGAGTTTGCTTGCCGTGTTGACTGAGAGAGAGAGGCCGCATCTGAACAAGAGAAGAGGTTCAGGGCGGGCCACGGTGGCTCAGCAGGCAAAAATGCTTGCCTGCCATGCCAGAGGACCCGCGTTCGATTCCCGGTGCCTGCCCATGTAAAAAAAAAAAAAAAAGAAAGAAAAGAAAAGAAGTTCTCTGGGGGTGACTGTTAGGCCTAATTTTAAGTAGGCTTAGCTTATCCTTTGCGGGGATAAGTTTCATATGAACAAACCCCAAGATTGAGGGTTCAGCCATTGATTTTGTTGCCCTGACTGCTTGCAAGAATATCTGGCCTTCTCCATATGGGAAAGTTGAATTTTTCCTTTCTCACCATTCCCCCAAGGGGACTTTGCAAATACTTTTTTATTTACTGTTCAAATCACTCTGGGATTTATCAGTGCATCACTTTGGACAAACCTACAAAATCGCATACCCTACTCAAGGTTCTATGCACTTATGGTGTTCAATTAAACTGAAAGACATTGATTTTAATGAGAGCTTTCTCAGTCAACCTTGACTGGAATTGGGATTTCAAATTGTGTGTTCATATTTTTATTTGCAGAATTTTTTTCTTTATTTAGACATCGTTGCCCTTAAAAAAGGCTCTTAATAAAATGACTCTATAAGAGTTCCATAACTTGTAGACAATTAGAATGAGGTCTTTTTGTGCTAAACCGATTCTTGACCTAATGCAAACTTCAGCTGCCTTTCAGCAACAAATCGGCCTTGTCAGCTGTCTGGGGCCTGACACTCCACTCTCCCACACCTGCTCCGTGTGGCCCTCGGAAATTACAGGAGGCACTGGCGTGGGTGATTTCAGAAGAATCTTTTTCTGTTGAAAAGAGCACCCATGTTATAACACCTCATAAGTGAAGTACAATAGTTAAGTTTCCATCAATCTTCAAATGCTGCCATCTATTTCGGAAACTCATTTGCATGTTTGTATTGAGCTTTTTTGTTTTGGATGAAATAGCGTGAGGAGAAAATCTTTGCATATAGTACCTTGTCTATTTTATTCTTTCAGGGTGGCCAGTATTTTAACTTATTTATCCTGCTTGAAAGCTGTTTGAAATGTGCACTGCAATTCTGAACAAGTGATTCTTGTTTCTTTTGTCTCTGGCATAAGATTATATAGTTAATGCTAAATGTCACAATGCATAAAAGATAAGATGCAATTTTTTTAAGATGTCTTTTTATCTATGTTTCCTGTGTCCATTAATTATTGTGAAAAGAAAAGCTGTACAGTGCTACTGTCTGCTGCCAGTTGGTTTCATTTAAATCCATCGACAATGCTTATTTCCTTGTGTCTTGGAGGAAAATCACTTTGAAGAAGGGAATTTATTGTGTTTAGAGCAAGAGCAAGTACTAAATTAAAAGACTGTCCCATCTTCAAGGGGAAGAGTCCATTCTGTGAGAAGAAACACTTCCTGAGAAACTTGACAAGTATCTTTCCATTTCACCATTATGAAATCTATAATCTAGTTTAGATTCCTTCTCCTTTGAGGTAAAAAGGTTGCTTTTATTGTATAAAGCAGTCTTCTATATTTTGATACACTATTGTTTGATCATTGAGAAACTGATAGATTCTCGAAAAACCTTGATTTGAGATGTTCAGCATGTTTGTGAGAGACGTTTCTAGAATGAATCTCTTTGCCCTGGGGGAGAAAGCAAAATACCAATATTTGGTTAATTGTGTGAAGCTCAACATTTTTTTGTCTAGATTTTAATTCTGCTCTTTATTGAAGACAAACATGCAGCAAAAGGAAAAAAATTGAGAGAAACTAATTTTCTTTGGCAAGGGTATTATCACTTAATATTTTGGCTTATTAAAGTTTCCCTAGTTAGTACTTGGATTCCCTGTGCTAATTGTTCAACTTATATAGATCATTATGTAGATGGGCTGTTTATTCTGTACCAAACTGATTTCAAAGGCACTACATTGAAAATATACTAGTAATTTGGTGACTGTTTTGTCTTCATGAAGTCGTCTCACTTTAAAGAAAAACTGTTACAAAGAACTTGTTCCTCATCTTGTAAAAATAAGGTGCTAAAGTAGTTTAATATATCGCTTAGGATGTTTTGGAGAAGTATTTCATTGGTTAAGGGGGATTTTCTATCCTGTTTCTAGATCATTTGTATGGGTAAATTATTATTCATATATTTAGAGATTGAATAAAAATTCCTAAAGCTTTGACAATGTTCTCATTGTCCATGTTATACCCTGATACTAATTTGTATGATGCTAAACAACAGTATAATGTTGTTAGACATGGTTTTAGCTATTCTTAGGAAAAGACTACAAATAATAGAAATAGCCAAATTTACTTGTCTGTCTCTCACTATTTTGATCTAATGCTTTTTTAAAAGTATATGTGTTCAAGGGTGGTGCGACGGTGGCTCAGTGGCTGAGTTCTTGCCTGCAATGCTGGAGACCTGGGTTTGATTCCCGGTGCCTGCCCATGCAAATAAAAAAGTATATGTGGTCAGGGTGTACGGGTGGTTCAGTGGTAGGATGCTCGCCTTCCATGCAGGAGACCCGGTTCAATTCCCGGACAAAGCAACCCACCCACCCCCCAAAAAGAAGTATATGTGTTCAGGGGTAAATAATGGGGGCGGGGGAGACTTAAAGGGAAGTTTTGATTTCCTGTTTGGTGAGGGTGTGTTTACTGTTTTTCTTTCTCTTGGGAACAATGAAATTATCTAAAATTGAGAGTGTTGATGGACTGTGGTCTTTGGGCATTATACATGATGCCTGATGAATGCATGTGGCTGAAGAATGCACTGACTGATTAGTAGATTGGGGAACAATAATGTATAGATATGATCGAATATTATGCTGCTACAAAAAAGGAATGAAGTCATGAGGCATGGAAAGCTGTGAATGAAGCTGTGGGACATTTGGTGAGGCAAAATAAATCAAAAATGAAAGGACAATTATTGTATGGTCTCTGTCGTGGTCAGGTTCATGTGTCAACTTGGCCAGGCGGTGGTACCTGTCTGTCTGGTTGGGCAAGTGCTGGCCTGTCTTTTGCTATGAGGACATTTCATAGAATTAAATCATGATCACATCAGTTACATCCACAGCTGATTCCATTTGTAATCAGCCAAGGGGAGTGTCTTCTTTAATAAGTGATGTTTAATCTAATCACTGGGAGCCTTTTAAGGAGGATTCAGAAAAGATAGGCTCTCTTCCTGCTTTGGCCAGCAATCCTCTCCTGTGGAGTTCATCCAGACCCTCCATTGGAGTCCTCAGCTTCACAGCCTGCCCTACAGATTTTGGATTCTATGTTCCCATGGTTACATGAGACACTTTTATAAATTTTATATTTACAAATATTCCCTACTGATTCTGTTTCTCTAGAAAACTCTAACTATTACAGTCTCCTTTAGAAAATGCTTATGAGAAAACACTGGCCTAGATTGTAAGCTCTTATAGCAGACACATTTATTCAGGAGTGGTAATTATTATTTCTGGATTGTTCTAGTTTGCTAGCTGCCAGAATGCATATACCAGGAATGGAATGGCTTTTTAAAACGGCCATTTAATTTAATAAGTTGCTAGTTTATGGTCCTAAGGCCAGGAAAGTGTCCCAATTAAAGCAAATCTATAGAATTGTCCAATCTAAGGCACCCAGAGAAAGACACCTTGGTGCAAGAAGGCCAATGAAGTTCAGAGTTTCTCTCTCTCAAGTGAGAAGGCATGTGGCAAACATAGTCAGGGCTTCTCTCTCAGCTGGAAGGACACATAGTGAACACGGCGTCATCTGCTAGCTTTCTCTCCTGGCTTCCTGTTTCATGAAGCTCCCCGGGAGGCATTTTCTTTCTTCATTTCCAAAGGTTGCTGGTGGACTCTCTGCTTCGTGTTGCTGCAGCATTCTCTGCTTACTCTGAATCTCTTACTTTCTCCAAAATGTTTCCTCTTTTATAGAATTCCAGTAAACTAATCAAGACCCACCCGAATGGGTGGGGACACGTCTCTACCTAATCCAGCTTAACAACCACTCTTGATTGAGTCAAATCTCCAGGGAGATGATCTAATTACAGTTTCAAACATACAGTACTGAATAGGGATTAGAAGAAACAGCTGCCTTTACAAAAGGGATTTAGATTAAAATATGGCTTTTCTAGGGTACATGCATCCTTTCAAACCAGCACATGGATCTTGAGAAGATATTTTATATATGAATAACCTGGTATTTAGAGATAAGAATGAAGCCAATCAGGTTGAGATTAAGGAAATTCAGAACAGAGGGGGTAAGGAAGACATTGTCTATATTTTAGAACCTCACCTACTCTTTGAGACTAAAGGAAGAAAGGTTTATTTTGTCCAGAACCTACATTTTCTGCAGCACATAATCTAACTCAACCTGTCTGGATAGATCATTTAAACAATTGAAGCACAGGGAGCCCAGAATAAGAATGAGGGCCTTTAATCCTATGCAGCTTAAGATAATGCCTAGATACATCCCAGAATATATTAAGCAGATAATCAAAAAGAATGGACAAGCTTGTTGAGGGATGGGATAAAAAAACATGGAACTATTAAACTTTACCATCAAGGAATCCCCTGATACTGTGTTAAACATTAGGGACACTCAAATCAATAGGCCAAGCCCTTGATCTTGAGGTTTACTCTTGTGAAGCTTATGTAGATAGCAGAAAAGCTTAGCATACCTGTAGGTGTGCCTAAGAGTTACTTCTGGAGGACCTCTTTTGTGGCTCAAATGTGACCTCACCGTCTCTATACCCAACTCTGTAAGTGTTGCCCTCCCCACTACATGGGACATGACATCCAGGGGTAAAAATCTCCCTGGCAGCATGGGAGATGACTCCCCAGGATGAGCCTGACCCTGGCACCATGTGATCAACCATTCTAACCTGACCAAAAGGGGGAAAAGAAGTGTAACAAATAAAGTATCAGTGGCTGAGAGAGTTCAAGTAGAGTCCAAAGGCTACTCTGGAGGTCACTCTTATCCAAGCTTCAGTAAGACATTGCTACCTATCAAACCCTGTGCCAATCTGAATCTGTGGTAGACCCCAGAAAAGCCATGCTCTTTGATCCTCATTCAATATTGCTGGGTGGGAGCATTTTGATTGTTTCTATGAAGATGTGACCCACCCAATTGTGGGTGGTAACTTTTAATTAGATGATTTCCATAGAGGTATGTCTCCACCCACTGAAGGTGGGGCTGCTTGCTGGAATCCTTTAAAAGAGGAAACATTTTGGAAAGAATCTCTTTTTGGTAGAGCCACAAGAAAGCCAGCAGACACCACCATGTTCACTTTGTGTCCTTCCAGCTGAGAGAGAAACGTTGAACGTCATTGACCTTCTTGAACCAAGGTATCTTTCACCAGATGCCTTAAATTGGACATTTCTATAGACTTGTTTTAATTGGGACATTTTCTTGGCCTTAGAACTGTAAACTAGCAATTTATTAAATTCCCCTTTTTAAAAGCCATTCCGTTTCTGGTATATTGCATTCCAGCAGCTAGCAAACTAAACACACCCCAACCAAAACCATTATTCCAGCCAATCCTAAAGAAAACTTAGGGCAATATATAAGATTCTACAAAAGTTCCATGCACTACAATACTTTCCAGAAATCTACAACTTCCAGATGAGTGTCTGGACCAGATAAATCCTGAAACCTAGAGGGTCCAGCCTCTCCAGAACATCAACTAGTTCCATCTCCCTATCTCATTTTATTGACAGCCCCTTCCAACATGAAAAAGTTAGAATGGCCATAGCCCAGATACTCCTAAAGAGTGGGATAGAAAGATCAAAAGTGATGGTGGAGCTATACAGAGAAAGTAGCATTTAACAACGAAAATGTTTGCTGAATCATTAAATGGATATATCTTTTAGTCTCTGATATCTTAGAGCAGTTAGAAGTAAGAACCAAAAATTGTGAAATTGTAACCTATACCAAACTCTGAAATCTGTTCTACAACTAATTGTTTCCCTGTGCTTTGAAATTTATTGCTTTTTTGTATGTATGTTATTTTTCACAAAAAAGAAAAAATTCATTATAATGATAAAAAATATTTATTCCTTCTAGCCTCCTATATTCTGGAGCAGCTAGAAGGAAAAATCTGAGATGATGGTATCTGAGATGATCCAAGAGTTTGCCCATGATAAAATCTGGGATCTGTCCTGTAACTACTTGTTGAAGAGTGCTTTGAAAACTATTGCTTTTTTTTTCTTTGCTTTATATATATGTTATATTATAGAATTAAAATTTTTTTTAAAGTATATGTGTTCAACTATAGGTCAGAGCTGCATCTGCAACAAGGAGAGACTTGAAAAGAGAGGCAGGACGAATATATAAATGATATTTTATCTGTTAATTAACATAACTGGTAAATGTGTAAAGGCGAAGCAGGACAAAACCTCTTTTATGGTTCTTCAATATAACTGTCAAATGTTTCTATTTTTGAAAATAGCTTCATGTAAGCTAATTTATATGAAAATTAGGGCTTAGATTCTAAGCTCTTATAGCAGTCGCATTTACTCTTGAGCTTTAACTGTTATTTCTAAATTCTGAAATTCTTTGTTCTTTGTATAACCTGGTAGTTCCCTGGAACTTTAAGTATCCTTGGGACACCTGAGACTCAGTTAGTTCTCCAGCTCTGAAAATCAGCACTACTCCATACAGCAGCTATTTAAACACTGAAAAGGAGATCAAACTCTGATTGGAGATGTGACTGAAACTTATCTAGTTGAAACTAAGGTAAATCAAAATACAGGGTTAAAGGTAATATTGTCTGAATATTGAAACTAACTTCTGGATGAGACCAAAAAGAGAGAGATTTATTTTGTGAAAAAAATTAAATTTTCTGTAGCACACTATCTAATTTAACCTGTGAGGTCCGTTTATTTAAACAACTTAATTCAGCTTAATTTAATCTGAAACCTAAAATAAAGGATAAAATTGTAATATTCTCTGCAAGTTAATGTTATACTCTGATGCATTTCAGGGTATTTGGGGCAGAAAATGAAAGAGTATTTGAGAAGTCACTTGAGGAACTGGTGACTCCCCATCTGGGGAATTCCTGATATTCTCTGAAGCAATCGGGGCTCTCAATTTAATGAGCCAAACCTTCAATTTTAAGATTTGCCCTTATGAAACTTATTCCTGAAATGGCAAAGCTGAACTACTTATAAATAATGCCTAAGAGTCTTTCCCAAGAAACCTCTTTTGTTACTCAAATGTGGTCTCTTTCTCTGAGCCACACTCTGACTTCCCCCCTACAAGGAACATGACTTCCAGGGGTGTAAGTCTCTGGACAACATAGAACATGACTCTCAGGGATGAGCCTGGCCCTGGCATCATGGGATTGGTTGACGAGAAAAAAGAGTCTCAATGGCTAAGAAATTTCAAATCAAGTCAGGAGGTCATTCTGGAGGTTGCTTTTATGCAAGTTTTAGTCAAATATTGCAAACTATCACAATATGGCAAGCACCAACCATGTTCCTGGAAGCCTTAAAAAATACCCTAGGCTCTATAAAGTTTTTACTTATTGTTTGTTTTTCAGAGACTTAAATTCTCCTGATTGTTCCAATGTCAGATAAGCCTTGAAACCCCCAAATACCAATCTTTCCGAGAACAACAACCAGTTTCATCCCTCTGCCCTA
>PVIY010028729.1:0-32781 GCA_004026745.1 Myrmecophaga tridactyla | reverse complement strand
GAAAAAAAGAATCATTTTAATTACAAATAACATTTAGACACAGCTATTCATGGGAAACGAAAATAATCCCCTTTCTTACCTGCTGAGTGATAAAATCTTAATTCAATTCTCCAAATAAGAACTTATTTCCCCTCTAAATCTTGTGGCTGTGTGACACTAAAGAAATATAGATGGCATAGGGTTGTTCCCTCTATATTGTTTGTCCTATGAGAAATGACTTTTAGAAGTTCTCTCATCACTGTTTCTTCATATGAAGGTATTTATAAGAAAAATGAATTTCAATTCTATTTTGGGTGTTGACTTTTTCAGAAGGCCTAAACTATTTGGGAATATATAATCTCTCTCTTCTCCTCTAGCTCTCCTAATATATAGGTTTGCCTCTTAAACTGCCCTCGGATCAAGACCGTGGCATTTTCTTGGACTTCTGTACTTTGTATAATGTTCAGAGTGGCATCCTTCATTCAAAGACTTAAAAGTTTCAAAAATACAACTTAATTTTAACTAGACTTTTAGGATATTTACAAACACCACAGGAAACAATTGCATGCGTTGTATCACACATACAAATAAAACAGTATGTCAGAAACCAATATGATATGTACTTTTAAATAACATGGAATGAGCTACTTTCTCAGAAAAAATCCTCAGTCCAAGCTGCATCTGGGGCAGGAAATAAAAGCTGGCAACAGCTCCCTACTGTAATGGGGGGAAAAAGTGGTGGTAACTCTAAATGAAAGCGAGAAGCTTGAAATTTTTCTATTACCAAACCAGGCAATTAAAACATTAAATGTGAAATCTGAAGCACTGTAAATTTCCTAATATGGTATAAGTGCTGAGTTTTCCAAATGATGTTTTCTCATCTTTCAACATATCAAAGAGCATGCCAAAACCCCAAAGAAACATTTCCATTTTCAAAACAAAAATCAACCACACACATCCACATTCTATTAATAGTATCGCCTTGCTTTAAAGATTCTGTGTCCTTAGTCAAAAACCCCATTAGAGTTTACATAAATTTTAACGTGATCAAAAAACTCCCATCCAAAACAAAGGGGTCACAGAAAGGTGAGTTAGGTGGGACCAAAGCAAAAGTAAGGCAAATCCTTTCCATACTTCTCTTACTGGAGACCAAATGTTAGGCTTCTCATTGTCACACCTAAGGACTTTGTAAATGTATCTTCAGCAACATTTTGAATTTAAAGAATAAAAGCTGGCATAAGGTACCTATATCCAAGCCAATTTCAAGAGATTTGAAGATCTAAAATAAAGAGGGACACAAGCTCAGAACTGAAAAGCCCAGCAGAAATTGCCAGATGAGGCAGAGGACATTTCAAAGATCCCCAAATCCAGACTATAAACTCTTGATCCTGCCATCATAAACAGGAAAAAAGCTGACCCATAGCATGTTATGTCTAGAGACAGGAAAAGGTCATTAAAATGTAGTGCCCTCCATTCTCAATTCAAATACTCATGACCTGCTACATATAGGCACAGCAGTGAGGCAACTGCTTGGGGGAAGTCTAAGGAGAAATGTAAGACATAGCCTCTGCATGCAAGGTGATTCTATTTTTGAGAAAAGAAAAGGCTCAACATGTAAAATAATTATAAGAAACACCAAAGGATCATTGATGACATACTATAAGGCTGACCATGCAACTGAAATGGCCACAGTGCTTTGGGAAAAGGGGATGTTATCACTCACCTGCATAGGCTGCCTTAGACTTTTAGGCTCTGGGTCAAACGTCTCTTAGAAATCTCTATGATGGTGAGCCAAAGGGAAAGTCAGAGTGGTACAGGAACCACCAAATGCACCCCTTATCAGGTAAGGTAGGGGAAGAATAGAAAGATATGATGTAAGATACGGACTAGAATATATCCAGGAAGCAAAGAAAGGAAGCATGGCAGTATCACATCTTTCAAGCCAACAGACCCAAGTTCAAATCCTGACTCAGCTACTTGTTGTGTGAACTTGGCAAGTTAATGAACCTCAGTTTCCTATATCCTCCATTAAATAAATTCTTACTTAACACTCCCTGAATGATAGATACTCTTCTATGCACTTTACAATTCTTGATTTACTCAATCCCAATCACAAATGTACAAAGTTGATTCTTCATTATCCCCTTTCCACAAATGGGAAAACTGAGATACCAAGAGGTTATAGAACTTGGAAGCAGCAGAGTGATGATTCAAACCAGGGCCCTCTGGCTCCAGTCTATGCCGTGAAGCTCTGAATTGCCTCATTTACAAAATAGAGCCCCAAATACTTACTTTTCATGGTCACTGAATGAATTAAGCAAAATGTATGTAAAACACCCAACACAGAGCCTGACATTTAGCAGAGGCTGAATGAATGTAGCTCCCTTCTTCTACTTCTTCCTCTCTCCTATCCTACACAGTGGAAGGCTGGGGGCAAGATTCTGCACACAAAGGCAGCTACGTCAGTCTGCAAAGGCTCCAGGGCTCTGGGGCAAGCTAGAAAACAACCCTTGTCTTTATCCCCTGCGGCCTGGAACAAGAGCTCTAACTCAAGCAGAGATGTCCGACATTTCCAGACAGAGATTGCCTCTATTTATTATAATCTGCATTCAAGGCACAAGGGCTGGAGAGGCAAGCCTTAGAGAAAATGAAAGTTTTCTGATTTTTGCACTAAGAGCTATATATGTACAAGCCAAATACACACACACACACACACACACATACACACACACACAGCACAACTGTAAATTCTATCGTTCCAACCACAGGAGGAAACAATCCACTTTCCAGATCCTTTGCTGCCTACAAACTGGCAGTTTGTGTATCAGGTTGCAGCTTGTTGTAAGACAGTCCAGACATAGCTGAGGAGCTAAAAGATAGAGTCCCTTTTGAAATTAGGAAGAACAAAAATGACGCCTGGAAACCCAGAGAAGCTCTGTTATAAACACGAGAAAATGTTTGCTTTCCAGCCCTTGGGCAGCTTCTCATGAACAGATGAAAATAAAATGAAGGACAGAGACTATTTTTGTATCTGGATATTAGTTGAACTATCACTGAGAAAGGTGCAAATGTCATCAGGTAAGTACCTTACCTGGTGAGGCACGCAGTGACCCGTGCAATCTAGGGGATTTCACAGTAGTGAAATTTTCCAAACCTCCGAGTTACGTGTTGCTAAATTAAATACTTTCACACACGCTCCCGGCAGGAATGCTGTCTGTACTCTCTTTTACTTTTTCCTTAATTAAAAAAGTCATATTTTGTACTAAAACAACATAAGAACATTGTTTTATTACGAGAAAAAAACATCACTACAGTCGAGTGTTCAAACTGTCGTTCAAATGCTGAGAATTGCCAAAATTGCCGTTTAAAAGTAATTAAGAATGAAAGCTGACTTTCTATATTTTCAATCTCGGTCACTGTGGCTACCGGGTTCACTGATGCCTGCCAAATCTTGCCCAAGTACAGAACTCTTATCCATGTTTTCCTAAAACTATAAGCTTCTATTGTGAATAAGCTTGATTTTTTTTTGCTTTCAGAATTCATCTGCTGCCAATCTGTACTCACAGCCTTTTGCTGAGAGAGATGCGACAAAGAGTCCAGGTGCACACGCCGTGAATCAAGCCCTTTATACGTTTTAATTACAGTTTAGCACAAGCAAAAGGTAGGCCAAGAAGCCCTCTTCATAAAATGTTCATTAGAAATGGCAATTTTCTATTGGGTAAACAGAAACGGCTTCTGTAATCCTATGCAAGCCACATTTATGTATGTGCTTAGCCCAGAAAGTTTAAAGAGGGCAGTCAGAGGAGGAGCAAGAAGCTGGGAAGTTTTTCAGACTTTATGGGATTGTGCAAAACATTTCTTTCTACTTACCATGCAAACGCTTACCCCTTGGCAGGGGGAAGATTTCTCTCCCCAGACATTTCAAGCAGCAATAAGGGGAGCGGGGCAGGGCGGGGAGTGCACCAGTGAGCAAGGGGGCACGTTTTCCTAAGTGCATCTCTGTGAGTCAGCAGAAGCCGGAAGCCTTACAAAGCTACTTCAAACAACAAGCTGGAAAGCAGGACAATAGCTTCCACCTCCAGACAGTGAGAAATTGCATTATCCTAGGCGATTGGGGCCACCCATGTTCAATGTAGATAAGTGAGAACATTCTCTGCCCTGGCCAATAGCAGACCCACAGCTACAGCTGCTCACAGAAGCTCTGGGTGGCCTCCATTCCAGCAGCTCTAAACAGACCCAAGTCAAAGACAGTGCTAGAGGGGTGGTGCTCGAAGTGCAGGGTGTGAGGGTGGGAGGGAGAGGCTGACAAAGGGGGGCAGGTGGCGAATTGCATCCTCCCACCAGGTGCTCTAAATCCCCTCCCAGGTCTTAGAGAAATCCCACAGAGGTCTCAAGGCTGATTTCATTAAGGCAGTCTGGCTCTCCACCATTCCACAGCAATAAACTGCAACTGTGCCTTAGGGATTCCAGAAACTGTAGAGAAATTTCCCTGCTAGGCAGTTGCTTGAGGCTCTAGGAGCGATCGCATAATTAATGCCACTTGGTGAAAGAGAGGGGCATTCCAAATTCAGAAAGAAGAAAAGCCTTCTCACATGTCCTCCAGTGGATGACGCAAAGCCCCTTTGCACATTCCCTTTCAGACTGAGGCAAATCGGAATTAGAACTTACATTTTCAGTAAACATTTCAACATAAAAGGTATAAGCTGTCCCCTAATTGAAGAAAAACAGATCTTAAAATTTGAGGAAGCTACAGTACAAGCTCCTGTTACAGTTTCCTAGCTGCTCCAGCAAATACCATGAAATGGGGTGTGTTTAATAGTGGGAATTTTTAGCTTACAGTTCGAGGATGGGAAAATGTCCAAATCAGGGCATCATCAAGGTGAAGCTTTCTTCCCAAAGACTGGCTGCCGGTGATCCTTGGCTCCTCTGTCACATAACAAGGCACATGTTAAGGCAAATGGCAATGTCTGCTGGCCTCTTCCTTCTCTTCTGGGTTTTGTTGATTTCAGCTTCTTGCTTCCATGGCCTCCTTCCTCCTCCCTCCTCTCTCTTCTGAATTCAATCCATTTATAAAGAACTCCCATAATAGGATTAAGACTCATTCTGAATGAGATGGGTCACACCTTAATTTACGAGTTTACAAGCATAGGGATGTATTAGATTTAAAAACATGTTTTTCTGGGTATAAACAGCTTTGCAGCACCACAGCTCTGTTTGGGAATACCATCATTTGCATGTAAAAATCATCTAAATAAAAACATTTACTCTATTAATTAGTAACTGCTGTCCAATTTTATAATAGTTCTTACTTTCTTAGATTTTTCATTATCATGTATTCTATTAAAAAATACTTTCATGTTCATAGCTAAGTTCTATGTGTTATGCTCAACTGACAAGAAAAAAGATAGTCCAAAAAGTATCAGGCATGCGAATAATACTGAAATCTTGCATAGCTGTGTAGACCAAGTAATCCCTCTGCAGGACCCAATTTTGCAGATAAATTCTTTTGAAAGAAAATATACATGAATGTTTATGTATGTGTGTGTATATAAGAGTGGGGGCAACAGAAGAGAATGGACTACAGGACAATGCAGAAGATAACATGACTTATGCTAAAATCCCATGCTGACAATAATATTTCATGCAAACCAAAAAATTAAAATTAAGTAGTGTGGCATCAAGATCACTGAAACTGAGGTTGAAAGACTGAGGAGACATTTTTCATTCAGCCCTTGATATGCTGTGGGTCCCACATCAAGTTGTGCTATGCCTCTGTTATAACATCTGCAAAATGGAGATAACACTTCCTGCTACCTACCTCAGAGAGTCGTTAGATCAGATACCAAAATAAGAAAATCCTCAAAGTCCTCTGACTTTCTCGTAAATATGAGCTATCCAATGCAAAAAAAAAAATGATCAGCACCTTCTACAACAAATCCCTAAGAGGCTCAAGGCTATGGAAATAGACAATGAAAGGGAGCAGCACAGCATGGAGGATATTTCTCAGGGTATAATAGCCAAGATTAGAAAGGCTCTGGGTGATTCTGTCCTCAGCTTCCAGGGAAGAGGTGGGGAAAACACTCTGAAATTCAGAACTACTCAGACAAAACAAAACACCAAGGAAAAGGAAAAATCAACGTGTTTCAACACTATGCCAGTAAGTCAACAAAGCATTGCTCACAGATACAATTCCAAATTCTTGTGTAAAAGTTCAAACCTACAAGAAGACAATCAAGTGACATTAAACTGACAGTTTTTCAGTTTCAGTACAGTCTCATATGAAAACAAATTGGTTCCGCAGAAGGATAAGTGTAAGGACCCCATATTGAAAGCTTAGACTATATAAATCAGAGGGTAGTTTTATTCAGTTTGTATTGGAAACAAAAGTTGAAGCTGACTCTACAAAACCATCTAAAGTAAACTATTACTTCTAGATTCATAAGGAAATTGGGAGATGATTATTAAACATATTTGTGATTTCCTAAAATATTCTAAAATATGGAACGTTTAAACTTTCAATTGGTCAATTAATAAAACAATCATTTATCAAACACTTGTGTATCATACGTTGGGTTAGAATTTTTACAAAGCAGCAAAATCCTATTGTTGGTTCTTATGAAACTTAATGCCTAGGCAAGGGAGAGACAGACACAATAAAGTAAAACACAATGTGGTAAGCATTAGAATCAAATACGGAGTGCTAAGAAGGAACATGAGAAATAAGTAATTAATTGTACATGGAAAAGGAGAGGAGGAGGATTTCAAGAAAGTTTCAGAGAATTTGAAACTTGGACTGGACCTTGCAAAATGAACAATATTTCACCAAATAAAGAAGAAGGGATAATGGCATTCGAAACAGTGAATAGCAGCCCATATTTTAGGGCATATCTAGGTGTGTCCCAGTTAAGGGAGATAGGGTGGGCGTGTTCTGGATGGGCCTGAATTGCAAGGTTTTTGTAATGGAGGGTGTGTGACAGGATGAGATTTTTGAAAGATACTCATTTTTATAACTTAATATTTGAGATAGGCAAATGGGCAGGAGCAGAGGAGTCAGGAGCAGTGGTACTGACACCTGGCCTGAGTCAGGCTCTGGGGAAATTGGAAACCATTACAGAAGCCAACTTTCAAGGTTTAAGTGAAGCAGAGAAGCAAGCTGAGGAGCCAAAGGGCAAGGCAAGCTTAACCAGGATTTAGGAATGGCGAGGACCAGAATTTCTAAGAGAAGAGGCAGGCCCAGATTAGCTGGGTAACAACAAAAGGCAATGGGTTGAATAATGGCCACCAAAGATATCAAGTCCTAATCCCTGGAACCTGTGAATGCTCCTTTATATAGCAAAGACTTTGCAGATATGACTAAGCTAAGGCTCTTGAGATGGGGAAAGCAGCCTGGGTTATCCAGGTGGGCCCTACAGACAATCTAAAGTGTCTTTATGAGACAGAGGCAGTGAGAGATTTGATGGCATACAGAAGAGGGGAAGACAATGTGACCACAGAGACAAAAATTTTAGTGATGCAGCCAAAAGACAAACAATGCTGGCAGCCACCAGAAGCTGGAAGAGAAAAGAATGGATTCTCTCCTAGATCCACAGAAGGGAGTGGCAGGTCTGCTGTGAGAGAATGTGAGAGAATACCTTTCTGTGGTTTTAAGCCACCAAGTTTGTGGTTGTTATAGCGGCCGCAGGAAACTAATATACACAGTGAGCAAACAGCCATCGTTCAGGTGTTCCTGTATGGCACAATCACTAGTATTAAAAAGAATAATTCAGAAGGAAGGGGTCCCAACAGTTAAGCAGTAGTTGAGATCCAAATCGAAGCCTTAGAGGAAGACCAGATTATTAAACTGAGTAACTGGTCAAAATCTAGGAATAGTTCAATACAAGACAGGTGGAAGAGCTGCAGATCAGGGCCATCAAATGTTGACACATGGGGAAGGGCCCTGTGAATAGTAGTAGGGATGATAGGAGAGACACAGGAACCCAGAAGTCATCACTGAGCCACCAACTTTCTAGTCTAGGATAGTTGCTTAACTGTAAATACCCATTGGCCATTGGAAGGGGTGTGTGGAAAATATTTATATGCACCCTGTCTCGATCAGGGCTGACTCAGGAACTAGACCAGGACTAGAAATCAAATCAAAGACATCAGTGGATCCAGCTGTGGGAAGATTATGGCCATGAGACAGGTGGGGCATGAAATGCTAAAAAGCTTAAACTGCATTCTTTACTCCATGAGGCAGAAAACATGATGAGACCCACTTCAGCAGGAAAGGTGCAGTGTGGGGTGTTGACAACGGACTAGACAGTCCAGTGTGTAGGTGACAGAACAAGCCAAGGCTGGAGGTGATAGGGACCACATGTCACAATAGGAAAATGGAGCTGGATTTGAGAAATATTTGTGTGTGTGGCAGTGGGGGGGGAATTGCAAATTACTTGATATAGAAAATGAGTGATTGGTGGGTCTAGGGGCAACAAGTAAGTGAGAACACCAATTTTTAGAGTAGAAAAACAAAAACAAAAATTTATATAGAACAGACAGAATGGGTTTGTTTCTGGCTATACTGAATTTAAGGTGTGGGTGGGTCAGACCTGAAGTGATATCTGGCAATCAGTGGAAGGGTAGAATATGAAACTCAAGAGAATGTCCAAAATGTTTGACTGTTTGAAAAGTGATCTGTAATGTGCTGTTTTACCATCTTTCCTGATCCATCAGTATGTAAGTGATCCAAACAGAGGTTACTAAAATGTTAATATCCTAAAAAACAAAGTTTCGCTCCACAGAAATTTTAACTATACTCATGTTACCCACTGATAACAAACGGCTTGCACTTAAAAGAAAATAAATTACAAAGGGTGCACGGGTGGTTCAATGGTAGAATGCTCGCCTTTCATGCAGGAGACCCAGGTTCAATTCCCAGATCATGCACTGCCACCCTCCCCCACCACCCCTCCAAAAAAAGAAAATGCATTAAAAATTATCTAAGAAAAGGAAGCAAACCATAAACTGCTATTACTGCTAGATATTTCCCTTTTCTTTCTGTCAGTTTTGAGAACTTAGAGAACAACCATTTATGTACTGGAGCAGTATAGAAGGATGCTCAGAAGTGATGCCAGGGTGATCTAATGATGGAAATGAAGGCATACATTTTAAATGTGTAGATGTTATCAAAAGAGACACTCCTGGAGCAGATAAAGTGAAGACAAAATATGCTCACTAATATGGACCAGCTGAAAAAAGAGCTCAGGGACAAATTTTTATTAAGATGCATATTTATAAGGGGCAGATATGGATTACCATCTATCAGATGAGAAAAAGACTCATTTGTGCCAGAGAGCTAAAGAATTTCTATTGTTCTTCACCAAAATGCTTAGGTATATAGTGTTCTGTTACAGAGGTCAAGAAGCTTCCCGTCCTAAGCTGCACTTTTCAGCTGTACCAGCTGAACTGTGGAGATGACTTAATTGGGACAGCATCTGAAAATCCAGATTACACAGTCTAGTAGTGATGGCAATGTTCAGGAAGGCAGTAAAGATGCAAAGGACTATGGTCTAATCCCTGAGCTCAAGCAATTGTGTGCATTTAGACAGATATTGTTCTTGGTCCAATGACAGAGACTATGGGAGTGTGGAGGTAACAACAAAACACTTTAACCTTAGTAAGCTTTTACATAATAAAGACCAATATATAGCCATGAGGACCTAGAAAAACATGTATAAACAAAGAAATATGATCCAAGAGGATCCTATTTATAAGATCTATTATGGAAACACATCTCCAGGTCATGAGGAGTCCAGGCAGCGTCATATTATTGCAGAATAGAGAACAGTATCAGAAAAAGCCCCAAACACACCCAACTGTTAATTACAACCTTTGTGCTCTCATATTGCATATATGAATGCTGCCTCAAATAAGCTCCCATTGGATCCCCAGCAGGGCAGTGCATATGTTGACCTCCCTAGGTTTTGACCAAGGAGCCACTCCATATTCTTTTATTTAGAGCCTACTACATGAATCACAGTGACAGGAAACATAAATGTTAGTGGCAATACCTATCATTAAGGAGTTAAAATGCGATTGATTGGAAATATAAAAAAAAATAATAATAACAGTTAAATAGACATACTACAAAAGAGTTGAGAGATACAGAAAATAGGGGTTCTAGAGTCTTTTAGTGGAGGGCCATGTATAATGGTATCCTCAAGGAGACTGAGAAGATGCGATCCAAAGCTTGAGGAATGGGTAAGAGATACATAAGTGCAAACATGATTGAAGGAGGTCCCAAAGGACTGGAGCAAAAGAACTTAAGATGCGTCTGGTGTAGGTGTAGGTGTAAGAGAGCGATGACACTAACAGTGAGGAAGAAATTCTTACTGCAAGATGATATTAAGGCAAATTATGGAAGAGCCCAAAGAAAATGAGTTAGATTGACGAGACTGGGTTTTCCTGAGGACCACTATACATTTTAGATCAGGAGTGAAACATAATAAATATTGCCTTTACGAAAGTTAACCTGGCAGCTACCCAGGGGACAGAACGGAACAACACAGACATGAGTTAAGAAGCCGTAGTAGTAGCCTAGGAACTTATGAAGCCATGAGTTCCTGGACCAGGAAGGAGGCATGGAAGAGTTGAAAGATCATTGATGAAAGGAAGGGAGGAAGATCACTGATGAAAACTTTAAAGGTTTCAGCGACTGTGTGTTTGAGGATAAAGGAAATGGGAAAGATTTAAAAAAAATGGCTATGAACAACACTTGAGTAATGAGAAGAATAAGGCTATATCACCAATACGCCTTTGGGAAGGAGGAACTGGTTTGGCAAATGCTTCTGTTTTGAAGACACTGAAATTGAGATGAGGATGGAATAACTTAGATGAAATATCCTCTGGCAGTGTTAGAGCAAAGGTGAGCAGTCTGGAATGCAGGTGCACGGGAAGAACTCACCTTTCTAGAAGGAAGTTGAAATAACAATTAGAAAAATCACTCAGAAAAAGACTTCAGGAGCTAAGGGCTGAGAAGGTTTCAGAACTTCTCAAACACACATTGCAGCCTCTGATTTTAGTGGTAAACTATCAGGAAAACTTCTAAACTCAAGAACTTGGAAATACTTCAGAGATGAGATCAGACTTATACAGGGAACAGATTTCCCAAAATATTACAAAGACAAACATCTAACAAGCAAGTCATCCTAAAATAACTAATTGTCAATTTTATGGTCAGTAATGATGTTAAATAGAATACTGAGGAATTTAACCAGGTCAATAAAATATGGCTAACAACCTGATTGCAATCATTTTAACATCATGATAGGAAAAGCAACCAAAGTCACCAACAGGTATGTAAGGTCTCATATTTTTATTCCTCATCTGACATCCCTAATAATAATCACTAACATGCCTATTTACAGTTTCCTGGGTCCCTAAATACCGTGAGCTTCAGTGTCAAGATTTCTAACAGTAGGACAGTAAACCAACTATTCTCTGTGGTTGTTTTCAAGCTTCTGGGATAAAACATGAAGCCCTAAGCCTAGAGATCATCTCAAAGGCCCTAGAGTTGGAAGATACAGGATTTTTTTGTTCTTTACTTTCCTAATTTCCCCCCCATTCTCCCTAATTTCAGTCTAAATCAAGAGATAAAAAGAATTACACAAGCATCTGGCCTTCACAATTATCAAGTTAGGTGTATTGAGTCTCCTAAGATTTCTCTGGATCAAACATTCTTATTTGGAAAATTTTATACGAAAATGTTTTATTGATTTACCTTATTTCAAAACTCAGAGGAAGTAAAGAAAATGCCCCTACACATAACTTTGAAAGGCAGGGAAGAAAGCAACCAAGGATTTGATGAAGAAATGCAATTTTCCATGTGATTTTCTTTCAAATATGGCTTGTGGAAGAAATCATTTTCAGATTCAATCTTTGATGATTCTATGAGAGTCCAGAAGCTAACAACACAGAACACCAGTACAGAGTGTTATATGGCTTTTCCAGGTCAAATCCTAAGAATGGAGTTTTAGAAGCAACAGAGTACTAGAATAGCATTTTTTTTTTTTAATCAATTGTAATGATTAATTTTCCGGGTTAACTTGGCTAAGTTACAGTGTTCAGTTGTACTGGTCTAGTTACTGCTATAAAGGTATTCTAAAGATGGATTAGTATCTTCAATGAGTTGACTAGTGAGTTGACTTCAAGGTGAAGTAAACTAACTTAAATAATGTGGGTGGGTCTCATTCAATCAGGTGAAGGAATTAAGAGTAAGAACTGACGTTTTCAGAATAAGAAATTCTATTTCAAAACTACAGCTCTACTCTTCTTGGAGTTTCCAGCAAGCTGGCCTCTTTGACAGATTCCTGACTCAAGACTTCCACATCAGCTCTTACTGGAATTTCTAGCCTGACCTATAAATTTCACATTTGCCAGTCGCCACAATCACGTGAGTCAGACCCTTAAAACACACACATGCACGCGCACACACACACACACACACACATCCTCTTGGTTCTGCTTCTCTGGAGAACTCTAATATAACAACAGTGGCCAGAGAGACTCACCCCACTATGTCCTTATCCATTGCAGAAGGTCCTAGGGAATTCTTCCTTCGATATCACAGTGGCATTATAGGTAATACGGGTAGTCATGCCTTTCTCTTCCTAACCACACATCTGTAACTGTACCTAAAGATCAAAAGAAATTACCATCAAGATGGTCAGCATACTGATATAGTTCTCACAGAGAGTTGGGTGAATAATGCCATCAAAGAAAAAGACTTTAAACTCAGTGCCAATAAGAATGACAGAAGCTCAGCATTAAAAAAATATATTATATATATTTTATATTTATATAAAATATATTATATATATTTATTATATATATAATATATTATATATATTTTATATTTATATTTATATATCCCTTGAGATTAAGGTCTATCAGTGACTTTAGGATTTCATGGAATTTGGGGACTTCTCTATACTTTTTGAATCTCAGCTGCTTCAATCTATGTCTATGGTAATGAAAGATATAAGACCTTCCTCAAATCAGACTTTCCTCAACTATGTTCCATAATGCTTCATCCTATACAGAATACTCTGGGCCAGTGTTTCCCAAGCAGCATTACACAGACAACTAGCATCCGGAGTAGCTATTCTTGGATATACTGGGAAACAAAGATTCTGTACTCAAATAAGTGAGAGAGAGACATGGCATACTCTGACTCTTCCTCTTGCAAATATACAATATATATGTAGAAAATTCAATCCTGAGCAGTTCAAATAAACATTTGTTTCCTACACTTGTTTAACCATGGAATGCATCATCACAAAATACCTCATGGGACACCAGGGCTGCCTGGAACACAATTTGGGAAGTGTTGCTCTAAGCATCAGAGCATTTGAAAGTTAACCATCTGAGAACAAACCACCCTGTGTCATAATCAACAGCACGCAATGCACAACTTTGATGTGCACTGCAAATCTCATACCCACATTTCCCCTGCGTAGAGCCTCTCCTAAAGTCAGTGTCTTCATTTCCCCATGCCCTGAACAGACAGTATGCTCCAGTTTTGCAGATCCCATTACCCACAGAAGAATTTTTATCTTCAATCACTTTTGTTCAATTTAATTTCTTCACACTTGAAATAAAATCTCACCTTCTACGAAAGTCTTCCACATAACATCATCTTTATGTTGAACCACCCCAAGTAAAGTGGCACTTATTTGGCACGAGCTTCTGTCTACATTATGTCTTCAAATTTGCTGTGAGGACTGGCTAAGAATAGGCTCTAAATTCTTAGTCTTTAATGTGATACTCAATACACAGGGCTTTGCTCCAATATGGCAGATATGCCATACATGAATGTGGATGGATTAGGAAAACCAAACCAGTAGCCTCTCAAATGGTATTTCAATGTCACATATGGTTCACAGAATGAAATAACCTTTCTGACAAATGGAAGGACTCAAAACTTTTAAGAAATGGGCAGATTTTTATTCTCTGGAAGATCATTTGGCTTTGTTTTGAAAGTATCTAAAGAAGATGATCAATTTGGGTCTCTCTATCAAAATCTCATTTAACGTACGCATACCTAGCAAGCAACATGTTTAGACTTTTTTAAAAAGTGAGGAACACTGGGACTCCCATGCCTTCTGTAATCACAGAGTTCATTCCCTAATGTCTAGCATGTATGTCAAAATCCATAACTTCAGATATATTTATGGTATTCAGATATATTCTGGTATATATACCAGAAGCCTTATTTTATTCCCTCTCCTATGTATCCATGTAAATCTCTTCCTTTTGGAGAGCTTCATATAGGCTGACATCCGCCTATCAAAACACCACAGTAATGGCATGGCATATACATCTTTGTGGAGAAAATATGTTCATAGCAAACAGTATGCAATTTTGACAAAGTCAAGACAAGAAATCTCACAGATGTCTGGAAGGTGCAGAACATTTACACAGAATTTCAGACTTCCAACTGGATAGTACACCTGGATAGTAAACAATATGTACCTACCAGTATGATATCTGAAAAATCACTCAGCTATGAAAAGGACGGGCATAAGAGTCAGGCATTAGTTTCATTGTTGTTGCCTTGTTTTTGTTTTTGTTTTTTAACCAAGTGAAAAGAAGAGCCAAATACGTTTAAAATATAATGGCAGAAAAACTAAAAACAGTTTGCTCTGTAATTTCATAATTAGAATTACTGTTAAGTGGCTTAAATTCAGGAGTACCCATACTTGCCTTTGTGAAACAGCACAGAGAATCGATTAACAGCCCTGGAGACAAGTTGTCTGTGTTTAAATACTGACTCCTTGTTTTTTTTCACTAGGTATGTGACTCGAGGAAAATTTCTTCCTTGAGTTTCACTCAGTTTGCTAATCTGACAAATGAGGAAAAAGTCATACCTTCTTTATTGTGTTGTTATGAAGTTTCAGAGAGATAACACCCATGAAGCTCTTAAAACAATTGCCTAATACACGGAAAGCATTTGATACATGTTAATATGATAACGTCCCTGTGCTCGAAGTAAAAGGCTTACCCTGAGTGTTATGGCTACAGATACTAACTCGGCACACACGCAAACTTCCATCATGCTCGCTTTAATGCTATCCTATGGGGTTGCACGGATTTCTCATTGCAAAAGGAACAGAAAATGCTTGCTATGGGAATTCATTAGTCATATAAATGCCTGCAATTCCTAAATCTTACGTACTTCCTGCAGGGGAAGTAAAATTACAACTTAAGAAGAACGATAATCATTACTGGGAAACCCATTAAGCAATTTAAATTACAACTGTGATATCAGCATAACTGTGGACATTATATGCGTGTATTACATTCTCATCCATTAGTACATATTCACCACCACATTTTTACCCACACAAGGCTCTATCTAGCACACCATACAATGTGAATATGTGGTACTGTGTAGAATCACTTTGGACATGGAAAACATCAAAGATTTCCTCTCTTTCCTTGATCAAAGAAAAAAGTCACAAAAGAAAAATCCGGTATTTAATCATTCTTTCATTTTATTTAATAAATTAATGAATGCTTTATGGGAAAAGGAGGACACATATTTTTAGTTTATAGTAGAAAAATTCAATAACACATTCAGAAGGTCCTTTCATTATCAAGGAAATGTAAATTAATTATAGTCTTAATAGGTATCTTTTGAGGAGGGATCTGAAACTCAAACATTCTTGATAGCATTTCCACTTATTATTTTGCCTTTCTCTCCAGTTTCTGTGTCTTAATCTTTTGTTCTTCCCCACTCTTACACTCCTTCCTTTTTTTTTTTTGCCTTGGATTGCATATTGCTTTCATGTCTTCTAAGACAATTTTTCTCTTTACCTTTTCATCGTCTGATTTATTTTTTTGTAGTTAATTTAATACATATATTTTCAGCATTGTTCACCTTATAGAAGCCAAGGTTCATTTTTGCTTCCTTGCTGCCCCCTTCCCTACCCACCCCGCCCCCCACCACCTCTATCTCTTGTCCTTCGAGAAGGATTGCTTTTTGGTGTTTGATGACAACATAAAGTGAACATAACAGCATGTACACTGAAAACTAAATCCAACTTCACATCAGCTCACTGAAGTCAACACTCACCAGGAGAACGTGGTTTCTTTCCTCTCTGAAGATGGAAAGACTTGGCTTTAACACCCTGTAGTTTTCCCTACCAAATGGTCTAGAAAAAACAGATGAATGGTAAACACAAAAAATGAAAATAGCTTTGTGTTCCAGCATATATGGAAAAGCATCTCATTGTATATGCACATCATGATGAAATATATGTAAATGTTTACACACTATATAAAACCTTAAGCAATTTTACATCTTTCTCATGAAACTTAAGGTTAATTCTATTATTTACTTAAGAAAATGGGATCCTGAAATTTTATTTTGATCTGATTAGTGCATTCTTCTTATTATAAAAATACCCAAATTTCACAGGCTAAGTGTCTACCTACTATTTTAATGTGCCCAAGACCCAGAAATTATAAAATTCCATGCTTTATTTCATGCCGCCACTGTTATTTCTATGAAATATTCCAAATAATCACCAATATAGTAACTCTACCACCTGACTTTATTTCTAAAATAACTTTGTAACTTTTATTTAAACTAATGTTATATTTCTATTAAATTAGAAGAGATTTTAAAGTCATTTAGTTTGGCTATCTTACAAATATGTATCAACCATAGGAAGACCTGATGACAACTCTCCTACTCTCAATTTAATAAAAAGATAGTTTATCTTTGAATCCACTTTACATGTAATCACTAAATTAATAACTAAAAATAGTTTTACCTCAACCACAATTAGAGTATGCATTCAGCATTAGCATGAGGCTACCCCAAATATATCAGAAAAAGTGGGGGGTCAGCCCTCTCTGCTATTTGCTATGCCCTTCTGCCTTGCTGTCTAACTGTTGCTCAATCCTTCACTCACTATGCCAGTGTCTGACCTCACATTTGGCCTGTGGACCCTCCCACAGCTAAATGGAAACAGTCTAATGCCATTTCACCTTTCTTTGCAGAAGTTATTGACCCCAATTTTCATAATGAATTGCTTTAGAAATGCATGTGTTTTTTTTAAAGTAATCCAGAAGAAAGATGTCAGACTTTCCTGAGATAGCGCTTCCTCATTTCATAACCCACCCAGAGCACCGCCTCTAGGCCAAATTGTAAAGTAGATCAAGTTTTGTTTGCAGTTTTCTGAAATCCCTTTTCCAGGTTCCCTTTATTCAACTTGGGCACTGTTCTAGCTTGCTACTTGCCAGAATGCAATATACCAGAAATACAATGGCTTTAAAAAGGGGGAATTTAATAAGTTGCTAGTTTGCAGTTCTAAGGCTGAGAAAATGTCCCAAATTAAAGTAAGTCTATAGTAATGTCCAAATTAAGGCACCAACGAGAGGATATACCTTATCTCAAGAAAGGCCGATGAAGTTCAAGTTTTCTCTCTCCACTGGAAGGGCATGTGGCAAACATGGAGGTGTCTACTAGCTTCCCCTCCAGGCCTCTGGCTCCCTGAAACCCCCCGGCAACATTCTCCTTTTTCACCTCCAAAGGTCACTGGGCTGGTGTGCTCTGTGGTTCTCTCTTCTTTCTGCCGTGGTTCTTCAGCTCTCTTCTCATTCTCAAAAGGAACTCTCTCCAAATGTTTCCTCTTTTATAGGATTCCAGTAAACTAATCAAAACCTGCATAGAATGGCTGGAGACATGTCTCCTAATCAAGTTTAATACCCACAATTGATTCAGTCACATCTCTGTGGAGATAACCTAATCAAGTTTCCAACCTACAGTACTAAATAGGGATTAGAAGAAACCATTGCTCCCAAAAGATTGATTAGGATTAAAACATGGCTTTTCTAGGGTACATGAATCCTTTCAAACCAACACAGGCACCTACAAAAAAATCCTCTTCATCGTGGTGCACTCACTGCTGTCATGCCTGAATGCCCCCCTCCCTTTCCCAATTCCCCCACCCCCAAGGAACTCCCATCCAGCACCTGCCCAGGCCTGGCTTTCTCAGCTACACACCAAACCTGCATTTCTTAAACACAAGTAACCTAAAAAACTCCCACCTTTAAGTGGGAAAAATTTACTCATACTCCCAATATTTTATTAGATCCTCAAAACATGTACCAAAACAAACTAGAAATAAACCTCTTATAACTCCTATATGACTGGAAAACAACAACAACAACAAATTTACAGGGAAAATTCAAAGTTACAAAACCAATAAAGTTTAAACTAATAATATTAAGTTCATATGGTAGATAAAGTTTTGCTGCAACTAATTTTTCAGCATGACTACGGCGCTGAGGCTAACAGCAAGATTCTTTTGAGCTGGGCATGCTTGCATTAATTACTCAGCATTTCAGGACAGCACAATTCTCCCATCACTTTTCTCTCTTAGCCCTCTACCAGAAAAGCACTGTCATTTAGCTGAACCACGGTGCACCTCTGTCATGAATGGGTCAATCAGCTGCCCTTCCTCATTAGCCAGAAACAAATATTACTACTTATAGGCAGGCACACATGTAAAGAAAGCTACAAAATTTTCATGGGGAAACATAAAGTTATCATTTAGATGATTCAGAATTTATTTTGGTTTATTAATGTTATCAAAATAGAACAAGACGTTACAATATCCTAGGGGAGAAGTAAAGTCTCCTGAGTGTCTACACTCCACACAGAGCACTACCGAGTCCAAATGACCAACTTCTCCAGACATTCCCCTGTCCTTACCATCAGGCCAGCTACCATATGGGAAAGCAATATGATGAGTCAATCCCTCACATGGAGCAAAGTCTTACTTTTTTCATCATTTACAACATGTGGAAGGGGCCAGAGTATCTTCAAACAAAACAGTAAATTTCTAACTCTAGAATCTCAGGCACCGATGTAGGCAGGAGAGAAACTGTTTTATTCCCATGCTCACTGATAACAGCTCACTCCATCCTAGGCTTCTTCATTCTTCATGACTACTCCATAGCAAATAACAACTTAAACAGATGTTAAGTCTACACACAGGCATGCATGCATAACACACATACACACAAACACTCCACTTTGACTATCTCCATAGGAAATAACTTATACAGATGTTAAGTCTACACACAGGCATGAATGCACAACACACATACACACAAACACACAAACTCCACTTTGACTATCTCCATAGCAAATAACAACTTATACAGATGTTAAGTCTACACATAGGCATGCATGCACAACACACATACACACAAACAGGTGGCCTGTGTGTCACTCAGGTCCACAAATTTAGGTCTAAGTAGCTCAAAAGTACTTTCCCAGCCCCTCTCTTCTCTTCCTTTCCTACCTTCCCCTGAAAAGAGCACAGATATGGTCCTAAAGGCAGAAGCGGTCCTGGGATGAGAAATTTGTCTCTGATAAAAGTATCTGTTCTTGCTGCTGTCTTATCCTCAAAGGCAGAGAAAAGCGTCAAGAGCTGGAGGCGGAACAGTGACATGTTTTTCCCTGAGAGCCCAGTGTACAAACTTTCTCTAAAATGTTTTAACCTCAGGCCAGCAGGGAACAGCTAGATTCTCAACAAATTTAACTCATCATCCTTTTCCCAAGATCTGTTCTCTGAGATTCATTTTGGAGCCTCTATCTTTCAAGCAAACAAAGCTGCCATAAAATAATAACCACCAGTGATAGCAGTAAAAATAATGATGGCTAACACCTATTATGCCAGGCACATATGCTAAGTGCTCTACCTATATTGTCTCCTTTACTATCACAACTAGGAGGTTTGCAAAGTTACTGCTAGGGATAGTGCTGTCTGCCACATTTTAAATATTTACACACAGCTACTCTCCTAAGTTTAAACATTAAAACTGGAGCCTGGGAGGTCCACAGTGGCTCAGCAGGCCGAGGTCTTGCCTGCCACACAAGACCCAGATCCATTCCTTGTGCCTGCCTGTGCAAAAAAAAAAAAAAAAACAACTGGAGCCCTGAAAATGTCATTCTGACACAGAAAGGTAACATTTTGGTTCATGATGTTATTAGCCATCCATTCACTTATAACTGACTTATTAATTACTGAATAAATAGAAAATGCATAAAAATAAAGAAAACTTCAAACTATGGCCATCCAGCTATCCATGTGAGATGCTGAGCCTTTGTGGCCACTGGCGCGCTCCTCCCAGATCACACCCGAGCACTTGCCTCTCTGTTCAGGGACAACCACTCTTCCGATTTTGTCTGGCATTTCTGGAGAGTTTCATGAACTCTGTTCAAATCCCAACACATACAACTGAATTTTACATGCTCTTGGAGCCTTTCTTCTTTTCTACCAGAACAGTTAAAGCTATAAATTTCCCCCTAAGCAGTGCTTTAGCTGCTTCATCCACAGATTTTTATATATTGAATATGCATTATCACTCATTTCAAAATATATTCTAATTTCCCTTTTGATTTCTTGTATGAACTTTGGGTTACTTAGAAGGGTTTTAATTTCCAAATCTGGGAGAATTTTCTGGATGGCTTTGCGGTCACAGAATATACATTGTATGATTTCAATTCTTTTTACACTATAGAGACTTGTTTGATAGCTCAGCATTTGCTCTCAAGTTGGAATTAAAATATTAAGGTATGTAGTAGCATCATTTTGCATAACTACACTTACTGTGGCTAAGCTGATTCAAAATATCAGTTACTTAGGGAACTGCTTAAGTAAGTAGAAGCAAACTACCACTTATTTTTAGAAGGTGAAAGTTTGATTGCTATTTGTGGAAGATGAGCTAAGCATTTATTTTTAGAGATAAAAGCATTCTTTTTTTCTCAAAACATTGTCTAAAAGAGGTTAAAATGTATGTCTTAGATATGCATCTTTTTAAAATATAACATATATATTTAAACCAAATATTAGTCACTTACTTAACCTCAAAGAGCCATGTATTGAGATACAAAGATCAAAAAATGAATTTAAAACATCCTGTAGTGAACCAAACGATGACTGGTACTGAGGATTTATATAAGAATTGTCCAGAAAAAAAGAGATTCTTCATAGCAACAAAATTTATATTATAAAGGTTATACACAACAAAATTGTAAAGGCTTTTTTCCAAAGCTTCTCAAATTTATTACAGGCGAAATAAGCATATAAAAGTACTTTTATATTTCACAAAAGGATGATAACCTTAAAAAAATGAAAATTTTGTTAAAATGAATAAAACAGATACTCAATGCTCACAGTCTTACCTTAGGGAAAACCATTTAGTTAAGCCCCTTTCCCCCTCAAGCTATTAAACACAAGAATACAGAAGTAAACTTGACTTAGATGAATTTCTAGTAAAGGCATTGACCTACATAAATTGTATAAATCCAAAAGCTAGGCAATATCTTCAAAGGAAGGGGCTAAGAAGGTTTAAAATTTTTCAGCCAGGGGATAAACATGAACTAAGAAGAAACATAAAATTTTCCTGAATATTTCATATCACTCAGTTAAGTAGAGAGGATTTTTAATGCCTAATTTAAAAACTTCTTTTAAAATGAATTTCCATCAGTATTATGGAAATCACATGCTCTAACTTGGCCAGATTCATGTTAACTACTCACATGTTTGCAATCACCTTTTAAAACAGATGAAGCTTCAGCAGTTCTCGCACTCTAACAACTAACACAACATGCTATTGTGTGATTAGAACCGTAGTTTTGATTGTACTTGTATTAGTTCAAACATCCCTTTGCTGTGTTAATGAAAATTCTCCTTTCCAAAGATTTTTTTTTTTTTTGGACCACTCTTAGAGAAATCCTGTATCAGAGCCAGCAAACAGCCTCATGCACCAGATCTGTAACTATACATTTTTCAGGCATTACACTAGACTTTCTTATATAGTTTCCTATTAAAATGGTTTAAATTCCAAACCAAGGCTTGGGAAACAGGGCCTACATTATCTTGAGCCTTTCCACGGCATCTGGCAATAGGACTGGAGTGTTGAAGTGAAAAGAACAAAAGTTTTAAACTCTTACACTGGAGAGGCAAAATTGATCCTAACTGTGGGGACAGAGGGCAAAGCCTTTTGTTATCATCAATTGTGTGATATTCTTGCGACAATTTTGATTTTACAAAATGAGGTTTGGCCTTAGCCAGTGGGTATTCCGCATTAATCTACCTTTATAGCTAATTCTGTCAAAATGAAAAAGGAGAATTGATTTCTTTGGATGAGGTATCCTTATCAATGGAAACTTTGATGCTTTGATTGATGGGGTATTAGAGGAAAGGACCATTAATTGATTTGTAATAAATAAAGCCAAGTCTCCACTTATGACTGGCGATTGATAAATGCAGCTCTTTTTCATTGGCAAATTTCTTTAATCTAAAATTTATAAAGCAGCCCAATTTAAAAACCACTCAACTTATTAATATAACTGTTATTAAAGCAATTCCCACTGACAGAATCCAAGTTAAAGGTCACTCAGCATGGTCATCAAAATACTAAATAAGTAAAAAAAATAAAAGTCAGATGGATTTAAAGTTGCACTGTGGTATAATGGGAAACCCTTAGGCTCTACCATCAAGCGATTTAAATTCAAATTCCAGCTTGCATTTTCTAGATATTTACTGAAGTGGTCTGTGTCTCAGCTTTCTCATTTCCAAAATTTGTAACCTTCTTCCTTGCAAAGCAATGCATTAAATGAGATAATAAGTGTAAATTGTCTAACATGTAGCAAAGAAGTTCTTCAGTTTTCATTGTTGTTTTTTTAAAACAAAAACTTATTTAAGAGCAAATCATTTAAAATTACATCGTTTGACCACATCCACATTAAACTAACAAGGGGAAGTAAAATTTTCCTTTAACGGACTTCTCTCAGACTCTTTTTCATTAAGAGAAAATCCAGCTTTTTTCAACAATAAAATAGTTCTTACAGTATCCTTAATAATATATCAGCTTGGTGGTGGTGGTTTTGCTTTCAGAAAACAAACAGAAGCAATATTGGATTTTTTCTTTACTTTTTTTTTTTTTTTTTGCATGGGCAGGCAGCGGGAAATGAACCCGGGTTTCCGGCATGGCAGGCGATAATTCTGCCTGCTGAGCCACTGTGGCACTGCCCCAATATTGGATTTTAAAATGCATTTATAACATATAGGAACACATTGCTAAATTCTTCCAATTATATGGATTTTAACAATCATGAATTTACAACAGCAAACACACCACTGCTGCTAAGTATTCACCACAATCTCATCTGAATTGAGAGGTGCCATTAGAATGAAAATGTTAATGGCCACCTAGACTAAAACACAAGCTAATTGCTTTCGAATTTCATTTCAAAATGAAATACTGATGGAGAAGCAGCCATGGTGCCAGAAGGCTGAAGATGAGGGAAATCAAGTTCCCACTTTCAAAAACCCAGGAAAGAAAAACAAAGAGGGAAGAGAGAATCGCAATACTGCACACCACCAGTGCATTTCGTGTTGATCCTGGACAAGATCCTTGGCAGATTGATAAAAGAATGGTTTGTGCCTACTCAGAAAAGAAAGCAACAATTCTGGCAGACAGTGTGGGTTCAGTGGGGACTAGACAAATCTCATTTCCTTCTCTGACAAGGTTGGTAGCCTGGCAGATCAGGGAAATACATTAGACATAATATATTTGGACATGAGTAAAGAATCTGACAAGGGCTCTCATGACAACTCGAAGGATAAGATGTAAAAATATAGGCTGAAGCCTAGGGCAGTTTGTTATACTAATAAACAGTGGGATCAAGATGGGGTCAACGTGCAATTGATGTCATTCTATGAGAAATCCCGAGAGGCAGGATTTTGACCTTGGTCCTTTGGCTTCGCCCATTTTTTCCTTAGTCAGTGACCTGGTTGAAGTCAAAGAAGAATTCTTACTGTGTTTTCCAATTGCGTCAAAAAAACTAATATTTCTATGGTGTTTTTTTTCCCCAAACACATCTACATACATAATTACTCTTTACCTTTACAATTATTCTATAAAGGAGTTAGAACATTTTATCTTTCATTTTACAAACGAATCTGAAACTAAATTGTTCATGCGAGGTAACAAAGCTAGGAACTAGCAGGACAGGGCTGTAAACTCAAGGCTTTTAACATCACATTTTGACCAAAACCTGACAGTGATAATACTTGTAAATGCAGGACCCAAAAGAGCTTGACGATCAGAAAATGAGGGGTGGTATCTGAGAAATGACATTGAATAGTCCTAGTTTATCCATTTGGGTACCATTTTGGCCCCATGGGATGTTCTGAAACATTCAGCTCAATGTGATTAGTGATGTGATAGACTCACAAATGCTACCCAGCTGCAGTATATATCCGGAGTAAAAAGAACCATAATTGCTCATCTTTCTGCCGGGTCACACCCTACCTGGGTAACTGCATTCAACTTAGCGGCAGACTTAATAATCTTTCTTGTAGGAATAAAGAATACCTAGAAGTGAGTAATCAGAAGATGAGGGAATAGGAAGCCACGTCCTAGAACAAGCCCTTGAAGGAATTACAGGTGTTAAAGTAGAGAAAATGTAACAATAGATAGGAAGAAGAGAGGCTTAATACCTGTCTTCAAATACATGCCATGTGCTAAAATGTGTCTTACCAAAGGGAAAAATTAGAACCATTCAATAGTGTATTAGTCAGGGTTTGAAAAGGAAGTGGTGTAAGTCACTATGGGTGACACAAAATAAAGGTTTAATTATAACAATTAAATCTCAAGCTATTGGAGGAGGAGCTGTATGTGTTGTTTGGCCTTGAATTGCTATAGTTCAGGTGTGCTGGTGGGTGAGCTTGGTGGGAAGTGTGGGTAACAAGATAAACTGGGACCCACATCTCTAACCAACTCCAATGTCGAAGCTGATGAGGGTGACCTGTGGGAGAAGGTGGTGCTTTCACCAGAGCTGTCCACTCCTGTCCCAGGATCAGGAGAAGCCAGTGGAAGAGCTCACATGGGAGCCAGAGGAGAAGTGGGCCCAAAAGCTTCTTGGCACCAAGACAGGGACCAGAGGTGAATGACAAGCATGTGTGAGGTGCACAGTGCCTGGCTTCCCACACTGGTCTTCGGAGCATTAAAAGAGGCTGCTCCTTCACTTCTTCTAAACTGTGCACACATTTCTCCTGTGGCCAAGCCTAACCTACACAGGGAAGAGGGTTCTGGAAACTGCAGTTCAACTTCAGCTATGATGACACAGAGTTATCAGAGATGGAAACATATTAGGTTTCTGATCATACATGCATGTGAGGTACCCAAAGACTGAATGGTCTCCTTCAGAAGATAGCGAACCCTCTGTCATTACATGTACTCAGGCATGGATCAGATAACATTTGGAGAAATTCTTTCAGTAGAAAAAGAGATTCAGATATCAGATACGATATTTAAGATCCTTTCCTGCCCTGGGACACTATAATTCTAGCACAGGGAATACTATGGCAAAATAAGCCTATTTTGAGAGTAAATGCTCACACATTTGGTCTAAACACTGTACAAGAAAACAAATAATGGAACCTGAAATCCAGAATTTCAAACCTCAGAATTCATTCAGTAGTCACCTATAAACCTTAAAGAAATCCACAATAACCAGAAAGGAATTTAATTTTTGTCTTTCTAGAGCGATGCTACTCCAAACGCCCCAATCACATGGAAAGCACCTGTGAGCAGTGTACTGGCACCTACTACAATGTGGAACACGCAGCTTCCTCTCTGATACAAGGAGGCAGAAATGGTGACATCTCCCCAGACTTCTGAAGTTGCCACCTTGGCAGGAGCTGGAATTGGAGCTAATGCCCTCTCCTTTCCCTTTTATTCCCTCTGTAGAAGCCCCATCAGGCAGCATCTTTTCTCTTTCTCCTGACAGTGGCCCCTGTTCTAGAGGTGGGAGAGTGACACAACAACAGAAGGGAGAAGCACAGAAGCACCTCAGATCTATAACTTAGACATCCTGCTAAGGTGCCTGCTCCTTTCTCTCACCATGACCATGTGCCAATCAAGCCTGGATTTCCAAGATACAAGTCAAGAAATATTCTACCCAATCCAACAAATGGAGGGTTATGGCAGCCTACCAAAATAAAAAATATATATATGAAAAATTCTCCAAATAGCAAAGGAAAGAATCCACATTTAAGCATATGCTCAACTGCCTATGCCAATAACTTCTAAACTTGTAAAACTTTACGTGCCCTTTGGCATCCAAATATCAAACTCTTGGTTTGACTTTTATATCTAGGTTTCTCCTTTCCAACTAATTCACAGCTACGCAACTTTTTGCATCAGAATATCTTATCTTCAGAATTTTTAAAACCACTTACATGGCAGACACCATCTTCTGCTTTTTTTCCCCCATCTAAAAATGTATCTCCCATTTTCCATTCCTGAAATGTTTTCTGAATCTTCCCAGTAGTTTTCTATAGCCCAGCTTCCTGTGATCAAGAACCAAAGGCAAAACTTATTAGGTAAACAGGCAGCCACAGAGCGGGTAAAAATGGACTTAAGTCAACACTACCAAAGTTGAAAGGTTTGTGGTATTTTTCCATGAGATGCAGCCTAACAGCTTACACCAGAGCAGATCAATACGTCCTGCCAGTGGTTTTGCACCAGTTCAGGCCATATGCATGGGCAGCACCAGCCAATGCCTCTGATGACAGCAAGAATCAGCAGATTAATGAAATTCCCAACCATTGCTGCAGACATGCCCACAGCTTTATTTCTTTTAAAGTCATATGAATGCATTTTAGGCCCTAGTTTATGGTCTGTGCTGATTTCTTTTTTTTTTTTTTTGGATGGCTGAGTTACACCCACCACGGCAACATAACATCCAGACAACAACCCCAAGGGCAAAGAGAGGAGGATTTTCTGATTATGTCATCAAACAGGAAACCTCATGGCAACTCTGGGATTAATGTATTTTCCGCTGGAACTGAAAGCAGGCAGGATGTATTCACGGGAAGAAAGGAAGGGAAAAGGGTTGGTGGGGATGGGGCAGTGTCTTTAATAAGATGTTTAAAGAAATCACACATACTTATTCACTTCTTTGAGCCTCCAGGCAAATAAAGATTTGAAAACGTCAGCTGAATGTGGGAATAAGCACACTATATTAGAACTGGATATGAATGCATCCCACAAAGAGTTTCTCTAAACCATGCATGGCACCATTCTCTCTCCAGATGGCATGGAAAATAATTTATAAATGACAAAAGTTCAATGGATGTATGGCAGCTGTTTGGTTCCAGCTCTTTGGCCACCCACTTCAGGAGAACTGAGGGCTTTCAATCACGTCTTGTCTCTCACAGGGACTTCGAAATGCATCAGAACATGTGTACAGTATGTCCTCAGAAAGTAGCTGGCCAAATATGAAAGATTGGAAAATTGAGTTCAATAGAAATAGAAAATAAAAATTCATACCATTTTTTTCTGAAATACATAATACCAAGCAGGGACCAAGAAACAAAAAGACTGAGATTTTTAAACCATGCTTTGCAAAAATTCCTTTTTTTCCCTTCAAATATATTTACAGCTAGTGTCACCCATTTTACACATCTGCTCTGAGTCGCCAAAGCAAAACAAACAACTTCCAAAAGACATTGTAAAATAAACATCTTCCTCCCTTTTATTCAGTAAGGGTTGCTCAGTTGAGATTCATGTGTAGGCTAAATTAGTTACTAAAAGAGAAAGGTGAAAAGAGACATACTAGCAAAGTTCTTTGAAACACTAAAAAACAAACTGGCCTATAAAACAAATGTGCGTGTCTACATATGTGTGTATTTACACATACATACATATATACACAAACCATGTGCTTTTTTTTTTTTTTTTTTTTGTCCAATTTCAAACAAGGTAATCACAGTATAATAGCTTAAGAAGAGAAAATTCTTGGGGGGGGTAAGGGTTGCAACGCCCATCTGTAGACTGACCCTTTGGCAGGCATGCCCTCTGGAATATAAAAAGTTTCTAAGGTTTAGGGTGCACAGGTAGTTTAGTGGTTAGAATGCCTGCCTTCCATGTGGGAGACCTGGGTTCGATTCCCAAAAAAATGGTTTCTAAAATTTAGCCTGACCAGAGGTCTCAAAGTTTTCACTTAACCAGGTTTGGGATAGGTTAAAATCTGAAAAGCTAATAAAGAGCTGTCATCCTTTGTAAATTCATAAACACAGGAAGCTAAGATTACACGAGAGGCCCCAACCCAGCCACACACGCTCCTGCTGTAGCTCTATCTCTTAAAGGAAGGGTCTTTCCAGGGCCTCCGAAGTGAGGGATAGTTCATTCACCTTTTTCACATGTGTGGGGTCTGGTAAGAAGATAAGGACACAGCAACTTAGAGTAAAAAATTCCATATTAAAAACGAATGTTAAAAAAAAACAAAACTAATGTATAAGTGTGCACGGGTGGGACAGTGGTAGAGTGCTCACCTTCCATGTGGGAGACCCAGGTTCAATTCCTGGACCCTGCACCTTAAAAAAAAAAAAAATCACTAGTGTATAGCAAAAAAATTTAAGTGAGGACATTCATAATTACAAAAGATGATAAAGAACTAGTGTTAGTTGAAAACAAAATTCTTCTCCAAGTTCCAATTCAATTACATATAAACCCTTGGTAGGAATGCCTCACTGGGTCATTTTTTACTACCCAGGAGCTAATCGTGCAGTCTGTGATTGTCTTTTAAACTCTGTTCCACTTATTTATCAGTGAATAAGAAACAAAGGATTAGCAAGGAAAAAAAATTGTTCTAATACAGTATGCTTGGAGGAAGCAAGATCAAGAAAACCATGAAATAGAATCATGTTCCACATATTTTTAAACATATATCTTCTATACTTCCTAGCTGTTACTATGGGTACCAAATCAGCAATGCAGAGTAAAAGTCTTTCTCAACTAGCAAAGGTATTTGGACACTTACCCAGAGTTGGGTAGTAGATACAAAAATCTGCAAGTGTTAAAATTATGCTTATGATACTATGAGGATTAAATTTCTTACCACAGAAATTTTATTCACTGTGAAAAATATCTCTGGTTAAACAAATTATTCAAAACTCGGGACCCAATATATTCAATAAAGCTGTCAAAGAAACAAGGATCCATTGTCTCTTTTCTTTGCCTCAAGGAACTTGGACAGACAGCCACCAGACAAGCTGCTAAACTTCCTGCCGCCTCCTGGGTGAATTTCTGTACGACAATCTCTCGACTACAAAATCAACTTAAGCATGTAGCTCTGTAACTGAAGACATCTTGGCTTAGGATTTTATACCTAACAAGTTAGTTTGATTCTGTGTCTCCTCTCTCCCATCTGCTCATCAAAGAAACAACTGATCAATATCAGGGGCGCAGTCAGTGTATTTAATAAAATTATAGTTATTTTGCATTCAGATTCTGAAACAAAGTAAAATCACAGAGGCCAATGCCGTGACATATACTAAACAACATAATATATAGCTGCCTATGTGGTTAAGAATTTAGAAATAGCCCCCAGAATTTCCAAAGTACACTACCCATGGCAGAACCACTTTTGTCTATAAGATCTGGCTACATTTAATGGCAATAATCCAATCCATAATATTTTAATCCAAATAAACAAATTATTAAAAATGGATTATTAAAATAACTTTTGTTCACCCCTGTCCAATAGAACTTTCCATGTGTTCCAATCTGGTAGGCCTAGCCACATGTGACAACTGAAGACTAGAAATGTGGCTAGGGCAGCTGAGGAACTGAATTTTTAGGTTTTTTTTAATGTTAATTGAATTAGACTTAAATAGTCACATATGACTGGTAACTACATTTTGTACAGCACAGCTCTGGAAGGCTAAATTAGAAAGGAAAAAAAATAATCACCACTTGAGCCCTTGTTCAAAATCATTTTAATATCTGGACTGGAAGCATAATTTTAAAACTGGAATTATAATCCAGTTTCAACAGACCAACTATTTAATGGGCTCTCAACATTTCTAAGCAGCTACCACAGGACCTACAGTAGAAGTTAACAGGGGGCATCAATCCAAAGATTCCTGTATTTTAAAATATTTTGTTGCTTGATTTTCTTTAGGAATTGTACTATTTTTCAAACGATTTTAGCATTTGCAATAAAGACAATGAATTAATTAAAAAATGGGAATCGGGTTGTTTCGTGAGTATTTTAAGAAAGAAAAGTACATTTGAAAAATACTCATTTCTACTCTCTTGATATCGTTTGTCCTTAATTTTAAGAATGAGAAGATAGCTTAGGCCTTTGTTTAGCACTTTACAAGTTGCACTCTTGTACTTTGATAGACATAACAGTGAGTTGATTTTGTCAGGTGTAAACAGTGTTTTCACACTTCCTATAGAAGTGTCTCCGTGTTATTATTCAACATTTAATTAAGTCGTAACACCAGAAAAGACCTGGTAGTGAGTTTAAGCACACTCTGCTAAACTCACTACAGGAACAAAGGCCTAGATCTTGAACTACAAATACTACTTTCGGCAGAAAATATGGTATTAATAGAAATGGGCACAGCGGCGAGAGTCCAGACACAATTAGATCATGGTTCCTTAGCTCACAACCTGCTTGACCATAAGGAAGTCATCAATTTTCAAAACCTCAGTTTCCTTATCTTAAGAAATGCATTTACCACTACTGAATTAACATGAGTCAATCCTAGATAGACTATTCTACACACAGAAAGCAAACAATAAATACGGACTTTATTAGTCTATATTTCCATCATGAGCTTGCCTTTGGCTATTTCCAGTTGCAAAACTATGGGGAAACCACCACCTCAATTCTAAATCATTCTTGGCTCTGTCTGAACAGGTAAAAGCCTACTATCCAGTTTTTTACTTCTTTATCACACAGGGCCAAGGAGATTCTTTGAAGCATCTTGTTCATTCCTGATGTTCAAGATACTGCCGTCTGGAATACCCAGGGAAGGAAACAACTACTTTATTCCAACAGTTTTTATAGTTCTTATGAACATGTTCTTTCTATTTCCTCAAATGCTGCCAGACATTAGGATTTCTTTTGGAGGAGAGATTAATGAGGGAAAAAAGTGGACATAAAGGAACATATTCTGAAAAAAAAATAGGCTAAAAAGACCTTTCAGACTTGACTAACCCTTTAATTTTATATTTTGGATCTTGGGCCCTAAGAGGGTAAAGTGCTTGCCCCAAATTTCTGAGAAATTCTATTCTCTTCTCACCATATAATATTACATCAAAAATTGACATTGAATTTTACTTAGAATTCAGTGTTTCTATGATCATGTACCTATTTATTTAGTGGAAGTTAGACAAGTGAGACGTATTAAATGATGACAACAATAATTAAATTATAACAGATAATAATATATACAAACACACAGAGAACTGAATATGAATTACTAACTATGATTATTAAGTTATATGTTAGGTTTTTTAAAGATACAAGTTGATGGCCCAGGTCAATAATCTAGATGAAAACATAAAAGAATGTTAACCCTCATAAAAAAGCACAAAAAGGATTATAGTGTGATATATAATCTGTTGGATGTGAAACACAAATTCACAGGTTGGAATTTTATTGATTCAGTTTTCCAATGAATTACTTAGAAATTACACACATGCCCTTCTCCTCTTGTATACAATATAAACTTAATACCATGTGTGCTGATTTGATTTGTGGACCCTACAAAAGCCAAGTCCTTTAATCCTCATTCAGTACTGCTGGGTGGGAGTTTTTTTTAATTATTCATAGAGATGTGACCTACCCAATTGTGGATGGTAACTTTTGATTAGATGATTTCCATGGAAGTGTGTCTCCACCCATTCATGGTGGGGTTGCTTACTGGAGCCCTTTAAGAGGGAACCATTTTGGAAGAGCTACAGAGCCTGCAGACATTTGAAGTTGCAGGAGGAAAATACCCCTCAGGGAGTTTCATGAAACAAGAAGCCTGGAGAGAAAGCTAGCAGATGCCACCAGGTTTGCCACGTGCCTTTCCGATTGAGGGAGAAACCCTGAACGTCATCTGCCTTCTTGAATCAGGTTATCTTTTCCCTGGATGCTTTAGATTGAACATTTCTATAGCCTTGCTTTAATTGGGACATTTTCACGGGCTTAGAACTATGGACTTGCAACTTAATAAAACCTCCCTTTTAAAAGTTGCTCTGTTTCTGCTATATCACATTCTGGCAGCTAGGAAACTAGAATACCATGTTTGGCTTATTCTAAAGCCAGTGTTCCTTCTACCAAGCAAGCTGGCTTCCAAGAAAGTGGGAGGAAAACAGAATTTAAAATCCAACAGTTAACTTAAAAACATCTCGAATGGAATGTGTTCAAAGATGATAGTGAAAAACACTGGCTAAAATACATTTTGGATATGATCAGTGGAATTATCTTATCTATTTGTCCATTTGTCCCATTACCTGACTCAATTTAACTGGCAGCCCATACATCTTCTGTTGGGGAAACAAGAATGAAAAGCAGTTTTCATAAAGAAAAACATCACATATATGTTGGTTTTATTCAACAGGCTTTGAGCCTTCCCCTTTACTATCCCTTTCTTTAGTAACAAGTTCTAGAGTATTCAGATCACATTAGAAATCTCATTCTCCTATTCTGGTATTTATTACCAATTTTCAAATATTTAACATTTTTGGCCACTGTATTAGTTAGGGTTCTCTAGAGAAACAGAATCAACAGGGAACACTTGCAAATATAAAATTTATAAAAGTGTCTCACGTGACCGCAGGAACACAGAGTCCAAAATCCACAGGGCAGACTGCGAAGCTGACGACTCCGATGGAGGGTCTGGATGAACTCCACAGGAGAGGCTCACCAGCCGAAGCAGGAATGGG